>JAVCKZ010098746.1:0-11116 GCA_034780755.1 Lepetodrilus elevatus | reverse complement strand
AAGCGCAATTAGTCTCAGATCGAAATTCGTTTGTCCATTATCCAGGTCAATCAACTGTGATATTATGCCTTTAAAACAATCGGCTGATAGTCGACATGCGTTACTTATTAATATCTTCAGTATATATGTGAAATATTCCAATGTGACGTTCGTCGCAAATGGGTGAACGATTCCCGCAGCGACGTTAAACTCCATATTCACTACAATAATTCACTCATTCCATAATCAGTTAATAAGAACTCCAAATGGAATTGAATTAATGTGGCTGGTTACGAGTTTAAAGCACGTGGTCTCCGCGTGGTTTAGACGAGAAGTGAACCCATGGGTTGGTGTTAACCCTGGAAAAGCCAACAAGGCTAATTGACCATTCGTCGACAAACCTTATAGCAGGTCCTTGACAGCACCTGTCAACCTTGCAGCTTCGTGATGTTAGCATTTGGTTAGGTATTCAGTGTGGTTGACTTTCTCCCCGAGCTGTGTGCAAGCGATTGTTTCTAGTAAAAACATTTCTGTTTGTATTGGAAGTAAGTATTTATTACGTGTAATGCAATTTAGATACAATTAGGCTGCCTGTGTTAAAGGTAAATGGGATGTCATTTGTTTTGAAAGTATTGCTATACATGAAGGTTTTACAGTAAGCTGTATGCATACTTATACAGAGTATTAGCTACCATTATAAAATCTGGACAGGATTATCCTATATCAAGGTCTTGTAGCCACTCGTAAGTGCACAATCCCCATTACGTGTATTGGAGATCGTTATGAGAGTTCGACTCCTTATTATGGTGTCGTAGTAGATATACGAAAGCTTCGAGAAACGGTACCCAGGCCGATGTGAGTGAAAAAAAACTTGAAGTTGGCTTTAAACCCCACATCAACCAACCAAATCTGAGTAACTTTAAAGCCATATCCTAGCTTATTAACTAGTTCTAAATGCACACTTAATAAGTATCTCGCACAATGCAGGTCTGTCTTTAATTCACAAAATACAATATTAAATTATTATATTAAACTGGTGTCCAGCGGTATGCCTATCATTTTCATTTGACATCCCATTGTCTGTTTACATACACATTACACGCACATTCTGAAAGGAGAGGAACGATGTAATATAATCAATCATGTTTATGTTTCTACCAGTGTCAGATTTGGGGAATATATTATTTTCTTTATTGAATATATTTGTTTTCTTCACAACCTTGATAATGTGAAGAATTTTTCATGGTATATACCAAGTTGGCAAGAATACTGTCTTAAAAATAACGATGAATATGCACTGCAGTTGATTTGTGTTGGGCCCAGAATTATAGTTCAAATTTAAATTATTATTACTACTACTACGAATTACTACTACTATTATTATTATTAAACTATTGATAGTTAACTTAATCAAATTAGCAATAGTATACTACGACTATCGTGTATCAAGTTTATGTTGAGTACTCGTGTGCTAATATCAGGGATACATAACGTTTCCTGCTACAGGAAGTGAATTTGATATATCTGGAGATTTGAACTTTCCTGTACAAGTATGCATGAACTAATGTCAAGGTTAATTTCTGAAAGATGCGACATCTCGTGGAACTTTTGACCTTCCGTATCAGCATAATATAGTATCATCGGCATATGCTGCATGGTGTTTAATATGTAATCATTATGTTATTTTACATTTACTGTTACCTTTGTTTATGTTATTGTCGTTTGTTTATGTTATTGTCGGTTTTACAATGTTGTCCGTTTTATTCTTCTATAGATCTATACATGTACATATCAAATTTGACAGCATGGCAGTTGGTTATAGTCTGTTAAAATGACTAATTGATATTGCATGCTTTCATATCGGTTACGTGCATTTCGACTGTTTTAATCGTCCATTTTAGTTTATACTTGTGTTTTGCTTCACCTTTCTTGCACCAAACTGGTCATGTTGACATAATGTGCAAACAGCTCGTCGTATACACATGTTTGGGGCTGTTCTCATTTTCCATTGATCTCGCTTCCAGCATCATTAATATATGATTGGATATCTATCGAATCCGTCGTATTATAATATGTTGTGTGCTACATGAATGTGGTTAGAACATTTACACAAACCTGGCATATACTAGTTTATATTATTATACTAGTAGTTTACACATTTGTATAGACGGACTTGATGTGTGTTTACAGGTATACTATTGAAAACGTCTTGTGTCTGTGAGACCTTTGTATTGTATAATTGTGAACATTGATTCATTCATTCGAATCTGAGCTGAAATTAGTCTTAAATTATACTTTAAAAGAGTGTTTGCTTACTTTTGAAATCCAAATGCATTTGATATTTCAAAATATATCTCGGTACATAAACTACATGCATCATGTCTTCCTTTTGCCGTATAACGAGTATGACAAGTCATTGGTGCTTGGTATATAAATAGATCTAATTCTAATAGGTGTATGACGCAAGTCATAGATAGTTGCTCTATATAATTATTGGTTCGTAACTTCGTGCTGTAATTGTTATTCCTTAAATGTTATGCTTCTCCACTTGTTTATGTAACGTTTGTTGAATTAAGATTCAGTTTCAGTTTTACTAAACTTGCATTGTAGATCCGTGTTTTGTGTTCGTATCTGTGTGCGCGTGCGTTCATGTGGGTGTTTGCGCGTGTGTGTTTAGTTTAAACTTGTATTCACAATAGAAAATGATTGGGTACAAGTTATTAACTTAAGAGAACCCACACTCGTGTCTGTCTGTCTCTGTACGTTCCTTAATGCCTTGCACATTATTTCTTGCACATGTTTAAGGATCAACGTCTTATAATCCCCCTGCTTCTGCTAGTCCTGTAGAACCCATACTTACTATAATTTATACATTCCTTACTTGCAACAGATGTGCACGTGCACAGCCTCTGTATTCTTCGGAAAGCGTGGCGCCTGGCCCTGCTACAAGAAAAAGTTATAGTATATATCGAGTGACTGTTGAATGTATGTGTACGTATACAGTGTCACTGCCGCGAGATCGATGACTGGGGGTCGTTAGACCAGTCAGAGGTTTAGAGAGAGAGAGACTCGGAAAGAGCTGTTCTCGTCTCGGTATCGACCCAAATTCGACCACGGGATACAGGCTGAACACTGTACTTCCTTTAAACTCCAGTCGCCGACACAGCTCGTGAGTACTGTAACGGGGTCTTGTCTGTTTGCTTCAAGCGATTTCTAGTTTGTAATATTTGTATTGTGGATGTCGTTTGAGTATTTTAGATGCCAGCTAGTCCTAGTGCGACAGTCGGCTCGTGACGTGTTGAGTTTGTTGTATGTATGTATGTATGTATGTATGTATGTAATACTGATAGGCCGGTTACGTTGGTGTATGTATTATCTGTCGTGGGGCGTTGTCCGTTCATTTTATTACCGTCAACGGAGGCTAGGAAGGCTATTTAACGAAGACTGCGTTAGTTTTGTGGAGGAAAATCGTCAGGTAAATCCTAGTGGACGACTGTCTGCGGACGGCAGACACAACATGCCTTGTAGGAAGAGGCCGGTCGAATCAACATGGCGGCCATTAGTGAATCACTTTAGATGAATCTAAAGTAGACACATGGCCTATTAAAATGGCCGCTGTCTGTGAATCATACTGTGGTGGTTTACCACCATGCAGCTAAAGTATGGACGCACGTTTATTGCGATTCTTCACGACAATTAATGCCGATAAAGGAAGGAGAAAGGGTGCCACAGTATCGAGGTCAGCGTGACATGTGAATGGTCTTAACACGGTTATATAGTGTTACTTAGTGTCATAGTGTTGGATCATGTGCTCGTCACGCCTTGTTTCTCTTGTCTGGAGACATGATCCCATTCAAGACGGATCTCTCGATTAGCGAAAGCTTACACTGATACGATAATCCCCTGTATTAAATGGACATTGGCCTAAGGGAAAATGCACCCGTCTTCGTAAGGACAACTGGGGTGGTCGATTACTACGACTTATGATGTGTGATGATTAGTGTACTGCTAATTTAATAAATAAGATCATTGGGAGAGATTAATGAATCTAATCTGTTGGATCCATGTTCTGATCACGCAACCACCAAGCTATGTTCTCTACCAATTGGTAATCCTTTGTTATTGATGTATTCTGTTCCTTATTGCATGTAGAGTATTAATCCATTAATATTTGTGAAGACTCATCCCGGAGGATGTTCTATGGTGCAGTCAAAGTCCTCAGGATGTCTCTATGGTGCAGTTAACCTTCTATGGTGCAGTTAACCTTCTATGGTGCAGTTAACCCATCTCCAGGCTGCACTTTTCCCGGTAGTAAATTCTAAATAGGACAACTGTTATATGTACGTTCAAGCAGTGCTTTGACATGGTGTGCTTGTCGATATTGGCAATACCAAGTGAGGATCTGGGCAGATCTTTGATGTTAGGAATACATGTTCCCTGGTCAGATCTTTGATGTTAGGTATACATGTTCCCTGGTCAAGAACTATATCAGTTAAGAGATGCCACCATCTAGCTGTCTTAGGGTGATTTACCTGCTAGCTACTGTTTTCAGAGATAACAGGCATGGCTACATGATATAAGGGTGTGATAATGTTACTAATGGGTGAAAGATTCCCGCAGCGACGTTAAACTCCATATTCACTCACTCACTGGCAGTCTTCATGTCAAATGTAGTGCCCTTGTACATCATATGGTATCACATGTATGTGTTGTTGAATGGTTGGTTTGAATTGCTACCCAATAGTATGATGCTTTGAGTATCATTAGTTTGTAGATTTCACCACACCTGCAGTTTTTAACAAGTGTCTGTCTAGTGTCCACCCTAGGCCATCTGTTCTAGTAGGTCTGTCATCTTGGTAAAGCACTAATTCAATCAAATGTCATGTCTGTAATAAGATATATATTGACATTACATAGAGCTAAATTGTGTTTTCAATATGAATCCTTGCTCTAGCTTATTGTAACCTCATCACGTGACTGATTTTGACCACTGACCATGCATAGTTGCTCTTTGAAATACGATTCAAACTAATATTATGCATGGTATATAACCCGTTATAATTTGTTATCACATGGTATATAGATCATCAAAGTCACATTGATTTTTATGTCGTAGTTTTGTCTTGAGCGTCGACTCCCTGGTTTGTAAAGTTAAACATACGTGACTAACACCGTGTCATTCTGCATCAGCAGAGACGTAGGTGGGTGCTGTGTGGGCTAATTGATTGCCAATCAATACCCAGTATGCCGTGTCATAACTCTGTCATAACGACTGGCTTATATGTGTCATCATATGTAACACTTGTGATGCTGTTAAGAGCTTTGCTATCCGACTTGCTGTTGAGTACAAATAAATGTTCGTCCATTGCTTCCACACTGATGGAACTTGTTTGTAGGTTATCGTATGTCTCTTAATGTTCTTTGTAGTTTAGGTGAAACTCTAGTAAACAAACACTGTAATACGTCCATGTTAATATGATCAATGTGTAAGTATTGTCACAAACCGTTATCTGCAAATATACATACTAGAATTAAATCGAGGGTTAATGATCAGTGAAACTCTGTTGGCTCATGGCGTAAAAGGGGACATAACTGGAGTTATCTCCCATGTATCCTTCATGATTCAGATAGGCCTATATATTTTATATTGCATTTACACTTCATAGATTTATTTTATTATTGGCGAGAGATTTTAGAATAGCCATAGTCCAAGAGGGTGAAAGTAAATATTTTAAATATTGATTAAATATAGTTTAAATAGTGCTATGTATGTGAAAGAAGACTCTGGATTTCTTGTTCTAGATTAATCTAGACTAGGATGATCCTATTTGTGTGAGAACACGATGGGACACAGCCTATGTATCTTGAAACTAGACCTATTCATATTACGTATGCTACTGTTGCGATTGAGAGCACACTAAAGTAGCTTTGATGTGCTTTTAAATATAAAAGAAATAACAAATTGATTCGTCAATATTGGCTAACTTTCAAGAGTTCATCCGGGTGGTCAGCTAGGGTTTCAATACTGCAATGCGATAAGAAAGCCTGGTGACCCGGATGTACGAGTGAGATACATGGAGATTTGCCGTCTATTCAATCTTTTATATATTCCCATTGAGGAAAGTACATATACATTACAAGATTACATAAAAAGGTTAGTCAGTTTCGCTGACCTTGCTCTCGCTTTTGTTCAACAGACCCGCGATGAACATGATCCCATGTCGCCATGCTATGTAGCCATCTAGACTATACAATATATAGTCACTCAAGACTCGCCATCTCTGGGTATTGCCACAATGTCACCATCTGTAGCGTCGACTAAACTAACAGTTAGTATACAATACTGTGGATGGTACGTGTAGGCCTATTTACCAGCATCTATTGGCCTAGTACTCGAGTACCAGGGGAACGGATACTTACTTGCTTCCTTTACGCTGGCTTTGATCCTTCCACATCGTGTTTTTCTTTTTGAACAATGCATACTTCTCTGTAAGCAATCCGATCGTGTAATATGACCTACCTAAATAACACTACACATGTGATGCATGACACTCGAGTACGTCTCGCCAACATGATAGATATTTAGATCCTACATCCTGCTAGATGACCATAGTTTATAGGCCCCCATGTAACGACCAAAGAACTACAAAGTGGGTGGTGGCACCGTGGTGCTGTATTATTTTTTTAAACAAGTCTTTCATATATATGGGCCTAGGAAACTAAACGTGTCCCTCCAGTGAGGTATAATTACGACTGAATAAATATTGATTTTTTTTTTTCCGATCACATTCAACGTAAAATGTGTGTGTACTGAACTCTATATTGCCGGACGGTTGTGCGGATGCCTTCGGCCATTGCACTTTGCTCGCGTTCTTCTCAAACTAGTTTGTTATTGCATTTGGAACGTCTTGGTCTTCAAATGGTCTGTTCAAGGCAAAATGAAAACATCGTATGATGAACACTAAAATTAACAGAATAGACGGGTCTTCTCCAAGTTGCATATTTCAGGGTTTGGGCAGAGGGAATCGAGCATTTCTGAGATTTGAATCTACAGTTTCTTGCATTCAGTCGTGGTTGTGTACACACTTGTCTATTTTGATTCCATCATGACAGAATAAAGCGTATATTAATGTTTACAATTGCTTGGCCTTGTTTGACTTATGTGTTGCAGCATGGTTATTGTGGTGTGCATTATATTCCGAGATGTGTTGCATGCTGAAAGTTCTGTCCCAAAATGTGATGAAATTTAATCTAAAACTTACTATTGAATAACCGCAAGAAAAAACGTCCATTGCATGCGTACTGCTACACGTGTGCGTTCTCGTAAAACAATACTTCACTTTTACTCGTTTTAATTGGTATTAAAATAAAATGTTCATTGGTTTTTTTTTCTCTCTTCCACAGATAATCAACAATGTCGTGGGACGATTATGTTAAATCACTTGACGGTTACACAGAGGGAAAGTTACACGTTGGAGGAATATATGGCCACGACGGGTCGGCCTGGGCGTGCAAAGGTCAGCTGAGTCCCGGGCAGGACGAAATCACGAAATTGGTAGGGATACTAAAGGCCAACAAGACGGATCAGGACTCCGCCGCCGTCAACGGGGTATATATCGGTGGCAAGAAGTTTACATACTTGAAATATGACGACGATGACAACAACGTGACTTTCTATTTCACGGGAAAAGATGGAGATAGTCTGCTTAATGGAAATGCCACCTTAACCAAACAAGCCGTTGTTTTATGCATTTGCAAAGAGGAATCGAAAAGCGCAATTGCCGGTAAAAGTGCATACAAGCTAGCGCAACATCTAAAGACTCACGATTACTAACTGTTTTGTGGATCTTTACCTGTGGAATTTTTTTTCATCGATATCAAAAACTGCTTCTTACGTTAAGACCTCGAGATCTGGGTGTTCCGAAAAGTGCTATGTGATCCTGATTCCATCTACAACAACATTCCGAAGACCAATTTCGTCTATAGTGTAACTGTGGTTCAGCGAGGTTTTGTTATTTACTTCGAACTTCTTGCATCATATTCGCCAGTAATAGTCATCATGTAGCATGGTTCTATTATAACGTTCCTGTATCTATAGACCTGACGCAGCATTGGGAAATTGCTCGTAATTTGCTAAATGGCTGCTAAAATTTAACGGTCCTATGTTGCGTTCATCTGTTGAGTAATAAATGTCTGTCATTACACGTGCATGTGTTCGTGTGGTATCTCTATATGAAAGCTGCAGTTTTGTTTCTCTGATCAGTGGCATGCTTGTCTGCAAGAGTATTGGCGCCAGCCCGGAAGTGTTGTACATGATCGCTGTCGAGGAAAACTACCCTACTTCCATACAAACACGAATTATATATATAGATAATATTAATATGCACTTGCATAGAGCCTAAATCCAGTGTTAACAGCTCAAAAGCGCATTTCGTTGGCTTTTAGATTAAGATGCAGCTTGGATTTGTGGCATGGTGTGTTGGTAAATGTGAGGAATTCCGCAACCGGGTTAGTGAACACAAGACCGTAAGGAATTGAGAAAACTGAAGTTGGGCATTTGACCGTAACTCTCGCTTCTCATTAGGAATGGTAGACATCAATGAACATTTACCCAATACAGGTACGTCGATCGTCCCTGGAATGCTCGCCCCGAGATTACGAAACCTTTTATTAGTACGATTTCATGCTGAAGCTCGATACTTGCATGGCGGTTTATGAATAGTACTCAAGAAAGGTTTAGTAATCTCGGCCCCTGATGCTAATTATACTAAAGGTAAAAAGTGTTGGCAACACCAATATTCTTTGGCAGACGTACAACTTAAAGGCATAATATCAGATAATTATGGTAGTTTGGGACTAGTTCTTAGCTACAACTGCAAAATGCATTCACTTGACATACATACAATCATGTTTATACTTCAAAAATATTTTCCGCCGCTGTTTGGTGGACAAATATCCAATGCAACACCCTGTACTGTAGTCTTTATTAATGTTATGGTCAAACCTGAATATGGTCGTGTTGTTATTTTAATTATGTATATGCAAGGGGACATAACTCGGTTGTACGACTTAAACATATACAACGCACACGCAACATTTTCTCGAACATCCTTCATATTTCAGTTGACGCTTCAAAGACGAGATATATAGCGGAACGTTCCCCTATTTCATATAAACTATGATTATTTTTGCAACTATCGAGTGTTGGGGATCAAGTACATCACTAAGTAACAACTTGTGGGTGGATAAATCAAGCACAATTAGTCTCGGATCGAAATTCGTTTGTCCATTATCCTGGGGTGCGTTCAAGCTAGAATACAAGAATACAATACTTTCCCCTACATGTATTGCTCGTTGAACGGCTTCGTGCATATTGCTTTTCCTACACAGCGCACGGCCTCCAGACCCGTAGTGAAAAGTATTAATACGTATTGCTACGCGTGCTGCTGAACGGCTTCTGTAGCAATACATATCGATACGTATTCTAGCTTGAACGCACCCCTGAACATTTATAGATTGACGCTGGCCCTTTCCCAAAATATATTATCGTTTTTTCTCAAGGGCTAGCGGACATCTCAACATAAAGAACGGGGAAATACGCAACCGCTGGCTGGCATCTCTGGTTAATAAGGTTGCAAATGCAAACATTGGTTCATGTCCATGCAGTGCAACGGTGCAGTGATACAGGCATACAGGGGGTGAGAGTTCCACGGCACACGACCTACAGAGAGTGGTGCATGCTATAGACGACAAGAAACGCAATGAGTCGGGAGTCGGTGGTGTCTTCCATCCTCGAGTACCTTGTTGCTCCCAGCTCGCCAAGTGACGGTGGAATAGTCGAGCGATGCTGTCGTTGGATATCTTCGGCATAGCTGTCGGTGTATCGTTATTTGTACCTAGGTCCATTAACATGTGGTTACTTATAGCATGACAAGTACAAACAGCTTTGTGTTGTCAGGATTCAATGTCATAATGACAATAACATAATTTGGATTTTTATTAAATTAATTTGTGATATGCATGTTTTCAGCCCGAGATTACGATGCTTTTCTGAGTACGATTTCATGCTCAACTCAGAATTGTGTTCATAAAACGTCATGTGACATCATAGTCTGAGTTCGTTTTTGTGCTCAGAAAGTTTCGTAATCTCGGGGCCAGCAGATATTTAGCAATGCTGGTTTAAGCTGTGCTGTCATGATTGGTTCAAAGTCAGTACTATCAGCAGGAATAATGTTAAATTTCTCTCATCAACTGATCAACTTATTAAATCATATACATACTTTAACTATTCATCTAGCTATTACACCATGTTCAAAACTGTAACTACACTTTTTAGGCATGTGTTTCATGCTTCTTCACTTCCAAAACATATATTGTATAAATAATTAAATGCTTAATCGTCGCAAATGAGTGAAAGATCCTCACGGCGACGTTTTCATTCACTCACCAATAGTGCTTTAGGCTTCGTTATGAATTAAATTGTAGGAATTATGGAGATTTATTTTAAATGTGCATATATACTTGCATTATGAGAATAGTGCCGATGTAGAAGTTATATCTCAATACATGAAGACATAATCATGCAAGCAAACATGAATCATTGATAGAAAGCAGAGTCGTCCAATAACGGGGGCACTACTCATATTTAAGCGCGGGTGCAGCACTTTTTTTTACGTGTAAAAGTGTCGTGTGCAAAAGGAAAGAAGTGCATTTGAATTCTCCGTGATTAGCATTCGAAACTTTGTATGTGCAATACTTGAAATATATTGAGAGTTTACATATGATATGTACATGAAGCGTACCGTTAAGCTGATCAAACATATGCGCTTACATATGCTATTCCAATCGCAACATCTATAGATATAGGAACTATAGCTAGTTAACAGGGTAATATAAAATGATGATGACAATAAGAACACATGAACATGTCTTCAGGATAGTCTTCAAGTTTTGACATGAAATATAACATTCAAAGCGTAAATTCATATACTGATAGTTTGCATGCATACCGCATAAATACATAATTGAAACATTACTATTGAAGCTGTTATTGTCGAGAATAATGCCGGCGCTACACTTGCGACCAAATCGTCGTACGACTCGAGTTATGCCGACTCCCGACGGTCGGCGTTAGGTT
>JAVCKZ010098735.1:0-11117 GCA_034780755.1 Lepetodrilus elevatus | reverse complement strand
GAATGTATTTTGCAGTTGTAGCTAAGAACTAGTCCCAAACGACCATAAATATCTGTGATATTATGCCTTTAAAAGAAAAAATAGTATCGACAATTTTGCCAATTCCCAAAGAAAAACTGTCATAGGTGCCAGTGAGTGAGTGAAATGAGTTTAACGGCACTGCGGAGATATTTCACCCATTTGCGATGACATAGGTGTTCAGTGCCAGAACAACATGCACAGTTTACTTTTCAAAGTTCAAATTTAACAAACTTTTTTTCAGCCACATTTTCTGTAATAAATACTGTATGTATTAAAAAATAAATAAAAAAAGAGGTTTGCAGACAAACAATATCTAAATTAATGTATACTTTTATATATATATATTTTTTAAATACGGTAGATAGGAATTTATCGGCCATAGTACAGAACCTCAAAATCACGTATATTTTCCAGTCGGCGCATGCAGGATGATGGCAGTTGGATTACTGATTGATGATTTCTTGCAATGGTTTAGTGTCGAGAAACTAAAAATGTTGATTATGTATTAAAGTTACGTTGGCATCTTATAACGAGGTCAGCAGCGTGATTTGGTTACAGTCTCGAAAACGCCTGACGTCAGTACAGTAGTATATTTTAGAAACATTTATTATTGCAGGAAAAACTTGAGCTTGTTACGGGAGCCTCTGCAAATTCAATGAAATTGTCGCTGTTCAACAAAGACAATCAGATGGTGTGTCAACTTGACAAAAATGAAGCGATGTTTGGTTCCTACCCCGTGGAGGATGACATGAGGATACATGTAAGTCGTATTAATATACTGGAGCCTGTTGCACGACGCTCTTGTAGGCTACAACTATTGTAACGTCAACGCTTTCTATTGTGGCGGGAGCCCAGTTACAACTATTGTGGCGCTACAAGTGTCATGCAACGGGGGCCTGGTATAATAAGTAAGTATTGATATATGCAGTAGCCCAGATAAGAAGGGTGTCCGCGTAATTTAAGGGACTGGGTATCGTTTCTCGAAGCTATATTAGCCGCTAAGGGACCATAGCACTCTCTTTGCTGATAGCTAACACATTGCTAAGAGAGTGCTATGGTCTCTTAGCGGCTAAGAGAGCTTCGAGAAACAATACGCTGGATGATTTATAATCTATGAAACATATAATGATGTTTCATTAATTGCCCCCATCGGTGCAAAAATACACTGTCATTAAAAATACATGTATATATTCGTATGCTTGAAATGTTCAAATCATGTTCATGTTCACATCATGTTCACATCATGTTCACGTTCTTTTGTTCTCTAGGTGGAAGACAGCTCTTTAACAGTAGGAGGATTCGAAGATGTATCTAAAGTTGAAAAATATGAAATGACTGAAGATGAATATTCAAAGCTACCAGGTAACACATACACTGAATCTTTGGAATAAAAATTGCTCCATATGGTTGAAAGGTTCAACTTCAAGCAGTGACATTGCACAAGAAATCACTCTTTCTGCACAGTTCCCTCAATATAACACCGACTTTTGGGGTCCATGATAGTAATTATGACATCAGGGTTTTTTCCCCTTTGCCATACCAAAAATTAGAATCATTAATAGTATACAGTAGACCACGCATTATATACCGGCCTCGAATAAACCGGATACTCGCATATAACGGACTGAATCTGAAGTCCCGTTCCTGTCTAACGCTAATTGTGGCATATACGTATAACGGAGAAATAGCCGGTCCCAATGAGTCCGTTGTATGCGAGGTCTACTGTATATTACTATTGTATATTTATGTTTTACAGATTCTGTGAGAGCATTCAAAGAACGGAACAGACTTGGGAGATTTAATCCCGAAGACCAAGAAAAGCGAGACCAAGAAAAACAGCAAAAGGATGAAGAAATTAAGAAGAAACTAGAAGTCATGAAAGTTAACGACAGGTAGAGAGACATTTACCATGGTTACAGTTTTACTATAGGCCAAAGAAAAAATAAATATTGAAAATAAATTTATGGTCTCGTGCTTTTAAAAGTTTTGATTTTGAGGCAGATGAACAGGTTACTGAAAATGGGTGTTATTAGGATAAACCTTATTCTGGATATTTTAAATGTTTTCTTTTGTAAGATCTTAGAAGCCACAATGTAATTGCATTGGATAATTTTAATGCAAAAATCAAACGTCTTTCCCAATTGCCAGGTGTGAAGTTCGAGTACCTGGAAATCCAGTCAGACGAGGAACAGTCAAATATATTGGTACGTCTTCCATCGTCAGTAGTGCAGTGCACACAAATAGTGCAGGACAACAATATTAATACGGGAATTATTATTGTTGAGGCATGGATTTCAAACATTAATGCAGTGATGGTTTAGAAGTTAATCTGTTCTGTGATTACAGAAACCTGAAAAAAAATATACATAAATCTCTGCTATAACTCTCGTTGCAAATGGGTGAAAGATTCCTGCAGCGATGTTAAACTCCATATTCACTCACTCACTGCTATAACTCTCAGGATATTTTCAACAATACCCGGTAGGTATTTTGGTTCAGACTAGATAATGACTTGCATTACAAGTGCAGGGTTTCTCCAAACGCGCAATCCTGCGTCCCATACGCAAAAATTACAAGTTTGGACGCACTTTATTTATAAAAATTGTTGAAAAGTATTATCAACATGCGTCCCCGGGACTCTCAAAAATTTAAAATTAAGTGGAACTCTGCAAGTGTATGTATATTTTACTCTGACTTGCAGTGTGTATATTTTACTCTGACAAGTATCTTTATATGAATGTCAAAAGCAAAACCCAGTGAAGTGAGAGAAGAGGCCATAAAATGCTTCATATTCAATGCTTGAGATGCAGATTTTGAGTTACTGTAACTAAACTGGAAGCCTGTGCTCACATTAAATTCGCGACACTCTTAAGACCTGGACTGTGATCAAGGCAGTCTTCTCTTCAAGGATTTACAGTATGCCTTCTCGTTGTTGGTTTCAGGCCAGACTGACTTCAAGCCCGGCCCAACTTGGGTGGGAGTGCAGTACGACGAACCTCATGGCAAGAATGACGGCAGGTCAGTGACAATTAAGTATAGAAAGCAGATCAAAATTACTCCATACTCGTACTGTCAGGGCAACTCACAAACATGAATATTTGAAAAAAAAAAAATTTAATTACGAAACTTTCCAAGTATGGTTTCATGCTCGAACTCAAATTTTCTATGGGTTTGTGAACAAAACTTTATTATGAGCATGAAATTGTACTAAAAACAAATGCTGTAATCTTGGAGCTTGCCTATATTTTTACAGTTATAGAAACTTTGGCACCATGCTGAATGATGCATACTTGTATGTTAGGGGAATGGTTTTTTCAAATTTCAATAATTGTTGACAACCTTTTTGAGAACTCTGCCAGGTCTTGTTATTTTGCAAATTGATAAAATGTATCTAAGCTGTTGTCAGTTTTAACAATTCCAATGTTTTAATCATCAAAGAAGTCTACACTTAATGAGAATGCTCTGCAGAATGCCACGATATGTACTAATATTGTAGCAATATTATGATACTAAAGCACTACTAAATACTCAAGTATTCAAATCTTCTCATTATGATTATATTTCAGTGTTGGTGGCAAAAGATACTTTGAATGCCAACCCAAATATGGCGGTTTCGTTACGCCTCTGAATGTTGAAGTTGGCGACTTTCCTGAAGATGACTTTAACCTCAGTGATGATGAGATGTGAAGTGCATTGAAATCTAGGATTCAAGTTTTGGTGATGATATCCAGAATATGGGCTCATAGGGGCTGCGGCTGAGGCCCTAATTTTAGGCATCTTTACAAAAATAATTCTACAGAGGCCTGTTCAGGAGGGCAAGTTTACATGAGGTATAGCTTAACGTGACATATGAAGTATGAACGTTTCTAAGTGATTTCACGCGTGTACTCGCGGGTTCACGCCATCCTGAACAGGCCTCGGACCTGATACCAACGAGGAATAGCTCGCTGATGAAAGTTTTCCTGTGAAACAAGAGTCAATTTCAGGTCAACTATCCCGGCTGAGAAAATCCAGATCTGAATGTTGTTTGCTCGCTTAATACGGCTTTGTAAAAGTCAGTTTGAACCCAGCACGTTATTTATCATCCTCAATCTGCATCAACGATGGCCTTACAGTCACTGCAACACAGTTGTTTCAAGGCATACTCCCATCATGAACACATCACAGAAATAACAAAGAAATAAAAAATAAAAATAAACTCTTGCAATGACTCAAGATTTGCATAGAGAAAACAGCAAAAAAAAACGTAATTTGTGCATTACATTACATTCATCATCTCGGATTCTCTAAGTCACTTTTGTTTTAAATATAAAATAAGAGTAATGTGCATGTATTTTGGTAATGGTATGGAAGAAACCATGCTGCAAAATCGTCGGAATAGGCAGTCGGAGTGAGAGGATAGCCCAGGGACTGTATTCTCGAAACTTTGTAAGTACTAAATGTGTCTACCAGTAACTGGTTTTCTGCTTAATTTTTTAAGAGATCTTTTCTCACTAAGAAGTTTCGAGAATATGGGCCCAGGACATTCTGTCATCAAACAAGCTTGATACTTTACTTTGTCCAGTTCACTTTGCTGTTACGGTGTTCAAATTCATTGATTACAAAATTTTAAGTAGTAGACCCTATGACCAATCGTGGCACTTTTCCGCAGATTCATGGAAATCCACTGATTTATATAATCTGTGGGTCAGTTTAATTTCCCTTGACTTGGGGAATGCAACCCGGGCTTGTTTCCTGCTGAAATCACAATTGTTTGTTGACATGTCTGTATATTTGAATCAGTTTGAGCATTAGAAAACATATTTAACAAAATTGGAATCATTACCATTCCCAATATTTACATTACAGAATTATGGGATATTTGATGAATTCTCAGAATGTATCTACTAGTATTCTTTTGTGATGGTTAGACTTATGTTTATGATTTATTTTTTGCAAGTACTACTGTAATGAATATATTATGATATTAATATATGTAAATATTTGTATAATGCAAAAATCCAGCATGTAATGAAAGATTTTCCAAACAAAAATCAAAGACACTAAAAATGTTGACATTTTAAACCTTGTTTCTATTCACACAGTTACAATAATGCAGCACCTTGAGCTTAAGTTTGTATATGGATTTGGCGCCATATAAGTATTCATATACATGTATTATTCTTATTATTATTGAATATAAATTAGGCAATGTTAGCCGTTCATATCTATGAATTTCCATTTTTATGCTGCATGAAAAGCATGTTTGAGTAAGGAAAATTAATATGAAAATATCCTTCATGTTCACTGTCATCTGCATTGCTTTGTGAAAACACCATGGCATTTGGTCAATGGTGAGATGGATGTGGACATTCATAGTCTAGACCGAACCATTTTGGAAAGTTATTTATTAAATATGGATTTGTAAGCTTATTTTGATGTAACCATTGTTATATTCTTGAAAAAGCTTGCATTTATTATGTAGTGTTGTATCTTGAATTAAACCATTTGACTATCCCGATTGTGTCCCGTATTGATGTTAAAAGCCAGATCATGTTTAATATTGAGTTACATGATCATATTACATGTCTTCTATCACTACTACTACTACTACTAGTCTAGTACATGTATATATGTTACAGTTTCATTGAATTTCAGTTCACTAAGAATATTTTTACAAAGCCTGAAATGACAAAATGATTCCCTTTATTGTCACGAGTTTAATATTTTTTATATTTATTCACACAAAATTGCATGCATTTCTATTATTATTCACACACAGTTCTATGAATTCCTATACAAATGTACATATTGCCTTCATTTTATTTCATCACTCATGCTATCTGGCAATAACATTAATTATTTTGTCATTTCCGGCTTTTTAAAAATTGACAGTGAATTGAAATTCAATGAAAATAATTAGTTAATATACATATATTATACAGATTATTAACAATATCAGATTATCTGGGTCATTTGGATGATATGGCCGTTACATAGTCTAATATGTAAGAGCGGATATCTGAACAATTTGGGGTTGCAGAATCTGGTAGAAGCGGAAATAAAATATTTCATCTTTTGCAGAAATGGTGGTCTTTTACACCCTCTCAAAACTATCAAGAATGCATATACCCAAGGTAATATGACTAATATTTGTATATATTGCAGCATTTCTTCGTTACAAGCAACTAAATAAGAATTAAGCGATTTTTCACGTTAACGGCTGTTGGATCCCAGCTGTTTCAGCTGAAAACAAACGCAATTTCCTATTCTCATCCCTGAACAATACTAAATCTACACAATGGACCAACATTACTGTTCCAAGACCAACCCAGCTGAGCAGTAGCATCCTACTATTATATATAGCCTACTAGATATCCTTACATACTAAAAACTGAAAACAGCAATGCTTTTTATATACATAACATACAAACGTTGGGATTATATTAATATTCAACACCAAGACTCCTGTATGGATTGCCATTGATACACATCTTATTTTGACCGTTGTGATAGCATGGTCATACACCCAGGCTATGGCATTGCACTCGCTGGGTGGCACCATCCTCGACACCCTAGCCATTATGACTGCTCAACTTCCGTCATTTGACTGCTCAACGTCCGTCGTTTGACTGCTAAATGTCCGTCATTTGACTGCTCAACTTTTCGTCATTTGACTGTTCAACGTCCGTCATTTGACTGTTCAACGTCCGTCGTTTGACTGCGCAACGTCCGTCGTTTGACTGTTCAACGTCCGTCGTTTGACTGCTCAACGTTCGTCATTTGACTGTTCAACGTCCGTCATTTGACTTCTCAACGTCCGTCGTTTGACTGCTAAATGTCCGTCATTTGACTGCTCAACTTTTCGTCATTTGAATGCTCAACATCCTTCATTTGACTGCTCAATGTCCGTCGTTTGACTGCTCAACGTCCGTCATTTGACTGCTCAACGTCCGTCTTTTGACTGCTCAACGTCCGTCGTTTGACTGCTCAACGTCCGTCATTTGACTGCTCAACGTCCGTCATTTGACTTCTCAACGTCCGTCATTTGATTGCTCAACGTCCGTCGTTTGACTGCTCAACGTCCGTCGTTTGACTGCTCAACGCCCGTCATTTGACTGCTCAACATCCTTCATTTGACTGCTCAACGCCCGTCATTTGACTGCTCAACATCCGTCATTTGACTGCTCGACGCCCGTCGTTTGACTGTTCAACGTCCGTCGTTTGACTGCTCAACGTCCGTCGTTTGACTGCTCAACGCCAGTCATTTGACTGCTCAACATCCTTCATTTGACTGCGCAACGTCCGTCGTTTGACTGTTCAACGTACGTCGTTTGACTGTTCAACGTCCGTCATTTGACTGCTCAACGCCCGTCATTTGACTGCTCAACGTCAGTCATTTGACTGCTCAACGTCCGTTATTTGAAGTGTTTCGAAGATGGCCTGCACTGTTTATAGATTCAAATTCGTCATCTACAATTCGTCAGGCACAACACTCTTTAATTGACTGATTCAGAGGCTAAACGCCTAATCAACGTAACGACTGGTTTACCAAACAAGTAATTTTATAACACATGATGCCCCCAGAGAACTGTGTGCTGCATTCCAAGTTGTCTGGCTAGCAGTCGTGTACAACCGCCGAGCCCAATTTACAAATTGTGTTTGACTGATCGCAATCAAACATGAACCTTGTTTCTCTCTCGTGAAGTTTACTGATTTTCCTGCTGGAGCCCCAGATCGATGATACAGGCGCCTCTTACATCGCGCCAAAGGCCATGCATAGTCGGGGTGAGAGAAAAGAAATACTGTCCCCTCCAAAAAAAACAATTATCGTCTCAACCTTGAAGCAAAATGAAACATTGAAATTGAAATTGCCAAGAAAGAGAGGAAACCTACACGTATTGGGTACGCGGGGACGCGTCTCTACCAAAGGAATCGTTAACCCTCTCCGTGCCAGAGGCAACCGGAGATGCCCTAAAGAGATGTGTCCGTGCCCAAACCAGCAGGGAGAGAGTTCACCCTCTCCATGTTGAAGGCAACCGGAAATGCCCTAAAGAGCAGTGACTGCCTAATCCAGCAGGGGGAGGGTTAAAGCAGTTATTTATGTATGTCCATGTCTGGTAAATTTCTGGATTGGCAGACCCCGGCCACACTCAACGTTAACTTCACTATTGTTGGTACATTAATTGTATTACAGAACTTTTCCTTTCCTTCGTTGCTGAATATGAGTATGAAATTAGGACAAACAGGTTGAAATACTGAGAATCATATATGCACAAATCCCATACGGTATAGACAAATGGCATGCATAATTATACAGCATAAAGCAATAATCTTGTTTACGATTATCCTATTATTGTCACGTGGGGTTCATCCGTCACATCCGGGTCCCGTTCCCTTCGGTCGCTGCCGAACACGAGTACGAAATTAGGAAAAACCGGTCGAAATACTGAAATTTATATGCACACATCCCTCATTGTACAGAAATGCGGATATAACCATTACCTTTATTATACTATACGGTATAATAAGCGCTGGGTGCTGTTTATTGATAGAAGGTTAACATTTATAGATAGTATCACGTATCTGTGAATATTAATTGCGGCAATACTTTAACAGTAACCTGTACGTTTACAAACACAACTATTTCCGTTATGTCCTAATGTAAATATTTACAATTCTAGAATATGTATAGCCTACGTGTATCTCTCACTTTAATATATATTTTTCTTCTCTCCCCATTCTGTTTTTGCAAGTATTTATATCGTATACTATACAGAAGCATTATACTGAAGCTTACCTTCTAGAATTGAGTACACAATTAGTCCCTGTCAAAGACGTTTCGTAGCAATTCTTTCTATTTTTAATGATTTTGACATTTGTAGGAATTTTAAAAAATAATGTCAAAATCATTAAAAATCGAAAAAAGTGTCTATGACAAGGATTAAGTATACAATGTACAGCGTACATTACTACATGTAACTTTATCTGTTTGTCACTATACTTAGATCTATACTATATATAACAATCGTCACGCATTGGTAGCCATGTTATACACAAACATCGGTCAATACTGTAAGTCTAAAGTATTCAGATTACAATTGATTCGCGCACATCACGCGCTAAATAACTGATGACATGGTCAGTATCTATTGTAGATATATTGATTTCATGGTTATGCTCGTTGGTCAGTTGAAGGCTACTGGACATACGTGGGCCAGAGGTCGCTCAACTCATTAAACATTGATGGACATATATATATTTACCTGTGCCATGGCAAAAGGGGTTGGGTAATACCGTTAGTGCATGGTTGTTGTATTAGCTATACTATATACTATATACATTTATTTTTTGAAGAAATGTTTTTCAATATTAATGGGTTTACAACGGATTTGGTTTACAACGGATTTTCAGTGGTAGAGACATTTGAAGTCGTGGTTCATGCATATTACAGAGATTGGGTAATACCGTTTGTGCATGGTTGTTGTATATAGCTATACTATACACTATAGTTTTTATAGGAACAAACGTTTTTCAATATTCTACATTGACATAATTTGGTTTACAATGGATTTTCAGTGGTAGAAACATCTGAAGTCGTGGTTCATGCATATTACAGAGATACCGTGTGTGCATGGTTGTTGTATATAGCTATACTATATTATATATATTTTTTTTGTTATGGGAAGAAACGTTTTTCAATATTGTACATGGACATAATTTGGTTTACAATGGATGTTCAGTGGTAGAGAGAGACATTTGAAGTCGTGGTCCATGCTATGCACATGATGTCATTGCCTGTTCTTAACCTACGAACGTATCTAAGATATCATAATTATGTACAATCTGTTAAATATTTAAGTACATAATTACCCGTAGAAACACGACATATACCCGTTTTGTAATACCCATATCCTTAATTCATGGTAGGATATAAACGCTGTTTTTTTTCTCAGAATAAATAATAATATATAGTTTGCACTGGAGCAACGTAAAGACATTTGAATTCATGCACCTTATGGCCACCATTCCATATCGTCAATCTACGCACGAACGCATACATACTATATGCATATTATTTAATACCTTGCATTAAAGGTATTTGGTCATGAATAATATATATCCAATAACAATTAACTGAAGAATATACATTAATATTGATCCTGATTGTATGCATTTGGATGGACATTCATCAATGGTATTATGAACATGCGGCATTAATTAATATGAAAGGTAAAAGCACGCCTAGTACACTGACCTCTGACATGTCGATGTTCAGAAACAAGAAATTATAGAATTAATTGTCTTTCAATATATACTCAACAAACTAGTTTAATAGTATAAGGTCCCCCGGATATTTTGTGGGGAAGTTTCTACTAAATTTCGGAAATTGAATCTTTCATAATTTTTCAAAACCTAATATTTTAGCATCTCAAAATGTTGTCGTCCAAAGAAAGAATATAGGACTACTTTCTTTATTAGTTAAAATTACCTCCCTTAACCCTAGCCATGTGAGCCAATCAGATTGCCGGGAATTGGGTCCAGGTCCGGGGAATATACCGCAAGTCCGGTTCCGCGTCCGAGAAATAGACCCCACCCATATTATATCATTATGATTATCTCAGCAGGATGCGTTCGTTATGGTGCATAGTAATTTGTTAGTAGCAGGTTCTTAACCAGCTGTTAACTAACTTGATTACTGCCGTGCGTACGTAACCTGACTCGGACACCCCGTAGACAGCTAATTTACATCGTGTATGTGCTCCAATTACTTCCTCATGCATTATAATAACATCCGGTTTTCACATTACCGCGAAATTCTTGCTGTCTTATCATGGCTATGATCGGATAATTGAGAACTATACGATGTGTTACGATTGAAGTTAGTATGTTGTATTACTAAATTACATATTACTAAATAAATCCACGACTGCAAGAAAGTAACACACGCGTAATATTCAATATTGAACTATTTATAGGTAATACTCTACCATAGCACTGAAAACTAGTCGTACACCGGTCGAACGTATATACATATATGTATAAGATTGAGCCACGGTTATGTAAATTTGCAAGTCAGTTATTGGTTGAAATGTTGGAAACACATAATTTTATGT
>JAVCKZ010098724.1:0-11120 GCA_034780755.1 Lepetodrilus elevatus | reverse complement strand
GATTAACCCTCTAACTGTTGGTTTAATTACCATCACCATGATCACTGTAACATAGTGCATCCCCAGTCACCCCAGCAGGGAGAGGGCTAATTGGTGTAGGATTCCATCAAAGATACTTTATGAATATTGCATCATATTTCTCTGGGAAACGTCCAGTTTCCACCATGTTCAAACTAATATACCTCACCAACCCATCATTATATGTTGTCATGTATACTACACTACAGTGTTCCACTTAGGTTTCAATTTTTGATATACTTATCAACAATTTTTATTAATAATGTGCATCCAAACTTGCATTTTTTGCGTATGGGACGCAGGATTGCGCGTTCAGAGAAACCCTGATACTACATAACTGTCAAAGACATATATATTATTTGAAACTAGTAACCTAATTGTAAATGGAACTGTTACAATTGATTTATCGCTTCTACTAAATGGCAATACAGATCTAGCAAATGTTCAAAATGAAAACATATTTACTGCTCTACTGAAACAGCTGTACATAAAAAAAAGTCCAAGCATTTTACATAAATATTTAAAATAAACAGCTTTATGTGTACACGTAAATACCATTTTAATTTATTCATATTTATCTTCTCCTTTTGTACATACTATTCTCTCTTTTGTGTTATAGTGTATTTTATGTAATTATTTCAGGATCAGGAGTGACCAGACTTTTTTTTCTAAGTTGGCGTACCCAATCCCTTCCTATTATGAATAATATGTTTAAACTAAACTAAACTAACCAATCAAGATATTGACACAATATTTGCATTAACTGCTGAAGGTGAGTTAACTTGCCCGATCACATGCAGAAATAGAACACTTTGATTTTATTCAGCAGGGAGAAGGTTAATGGATTACCTACACTTGGTAGAATATAACATATAGACAGCCTTTTAATAATTTTAGAAAATAATTTACGCAGATTTCTTCAAAATTGGTATTTTGACACTGAGTCACCAGATTCCCATGTAAAAAACAAACAGTTTGTCAGGTTACCACTCAATACACTACGGAAGTCATTCTATTAGATCAGTGGACCTGACTCCACGATAGTGGGACAAAGTACTGATAGTATAATACTGATAATACTGATAGTATAATACCCATAGTGGGTCATAGTAGTACTACATGATATTGGGTCAGCCTTACAGGGATCGAACTTAACAATAGCACGCTAACCCAGGCCATTTCTCCCAATGCTAACCCAGGCCATTTCTCCCAATGCCAAGATGGAAGGCTAGTAGAAATTCATAACAATTGTTATTTGTATCACTATTCGGACTTGTAAATTTTAAAGTTAGTTTCTATCGCTGGTCATAATAATGGTAATGTCAGTGTGACACACCAGTTATCTACCCAGATTACATTAGATTTAGTTACACGGAATATCCAATGAATGAGATTGGGCGTTTATCATTTAAAGGCATAATATCACAGTTGATTATCGGACAAACAAATATAAATCTGAGACTAATTACGCTTGATTTATCCACCCAAAATGTGTTATTTACTGATGTACTTATCCCACAGCACTTGATGGTTATAAAACAAATCATATTTTATATTAAATAGGGCAACGTTCCGCTATTTATATTGTCTTTGATGTATCACTGTTCTAATAGGAATATGTGCAAGCAAACAGAGTTATGTCCCTTTTGCCTTATGTATTTGGCCGTATTTGATTTAAACCCAACTCTAAGTGTCGCAGGTGGGGTTGCAGTGAAGATTTGTCAAACACACAGCGGTGGAAAGCTTTTTGGAAGTACAAACATGATTTTATGTATGTCAAGTGAATGTACTTTGCAGTTATAGCTAAGAACTAGTCCAAAACAACCATAACTATCTGTGATATTATGCCTTTAAATCTTCATGATCCTGTAGTTTATGAATGTAAGTAGCCATTTTGTATATTAACCATGCACATTTATGATTTAATAATATTAATTATTTCGAGGTTTCAGGAAATATGGAATCGTGTGGACCTACATGACACTACATCACTCTTGAAACCTTGAAATAACAAATTTATTAACATTCAGGGTATCGTTTCTCGAAGCTCTCTTAGCCGCTAAGGGACCATAGCACTCTTAGCATTTGTATTACAGCTATCGGCAAAGAGAGTGCTATGGTCCCTTAGCGGCTAAGCAAGCTTCGAGAAATGATACCCTGGATGATATAATGATAAATACTGCTGAAAGAACACTTTGACCTGTTACCGTAAATCCTGTATTAAATGTCTTGTGTAGAGTACTACGTATTGCATAAATCTTAGTTACATATCATATGTCGTGTTCACTTAAAGGTCAAGTACTATGCACAGCAATCAGTGAGTGATGTCAAAAAGGGTAGGGTATATTGTTTCACAAAGCTCGCTTATCTGCTATGAGACCATAATAGTACTCTCGTAAGTGGGAGTGATTACCATGTATCAAGATTACTATGACAGCGCTATTATCTAGTTCGGAAATATTGCCAAATATTTCACAAACATTTCCTAATTAGATAAATCAACATCCTGCATGAAGTTTTTTTGGTTCACATGCAAAAGCGATAATACCGATGCTAATTGATATACAGTGCTCCCTCGATGCACCGCAGATTCGGATACAATGTGGGGGTCCAACGTGGACCCCATTTAAAAAAAAATAAAAAATCCTTGTTTTTTTTCTCCAATTATATTCGTTGATATAACACGGTTGGCATGTCAATGGACCCCAAATTCAGCGTTATATCGAGGGAGCACTGTACTTTGCATTATTTGGTCAATTATGGCCATTTAAATCTGTGATATTATATATGCGTTTAAACATGTTTCTTCTTAAAGATCGAATGATATTGTTAATAAATATAATCCCACCTGAACTTGTCTTTATATTTATAAATACACATTTGTTGATAACTAGTAATAACAATTCTGTGGCAAGCTTGTTACTTTTACAATTAACTCAAATTGATACATTTGATACCAAAAGACACTTGGGTGAGACTCTATGTACAGCTGTACCCACTAGAAGCAGATAACCCTCTGGTAAGTGGTCTTGTAGAACTCACCTGGTCTTTCTCAAAGCTCTGTAACCATGGTAATTCTATGGGCTTTTGTAGGTTTTTTGCTTAATAGATTTAATAGATTTATCACTACAATTAAGACCTATTTTGTTTAAAGAAGACAAAATGCATGATAATGTGTGGTTATAACAGTATGAGAACTTCATGTAAGTTTATTCATTTTAATGATAACATTATATTAATAAAATTGTTAACAAATAAAAAATAACTACACTAGTAATATAAACAATCTTAAATAATTTTTTATATCAGTTCTGCAATTTGTTTCTTCAAAAAGATAACATATTTACAAGCCCTATTTATCACATGAAAGTAAAGTATATTTCACATTTACAAAACATATATATTTATTGATATGACAAGAGATTATTAGATTTATTCGGGTCTGTATTAGTATAAGAACTTAAGCAGAGATGGAGAAAGTTGAGTTATCCATAGGCCTGTGTGCGACTGCCTTTGCATGCTATAGTATTCGTACTATAACGGATATGTTTACTTACAACTAAGACAGGAGAGATAGATTAGATAGAGAGAGAAAGTGGTGCACATGCGGTTGGGAGTTGTGGTGGGATGGAGTGAGTTGAGTGGGGGTGTGGATACAACCTAAACTTTTCTACTCTTAGAATTCAAATAACAAAGACTAGTTATACTAGTAATAAAAAATATTTAATTCATCCATAATTAATTAAGACAGGTATTGTCTTTTTCCCCAATATAAATCTAGAAGTATATAATGTTGTTATCACCATGATCATATCATGGCATACTGTATTAATAGACTGTAGGAGATCTTATTGTGTACAAAATATAACAGGAAATGTCATCATTGTCGGACCCAAATGTTCCATTCCAAATCGATGAATGACATTGAAAATCGGAATGTTTACCAATATTCTACAATGGAAGCGCTAGGTAGTTCCATTCAATAAGTCCAATATATCCATCACCAATAGCACTAAAATAACTTACCAGATTTAAAGTATTCGTATAACACGGAAGAACATTGCCTGTGTTACTCAACACGACAGAACACTACTGAGCGCACGTAGTCTGGTAGTAAACTGGTAATGCACACTTCTATCGTAGTAGACTGGTACCCTTCTACATGCACGAAATTGCGTTGAGCAAAGAAACCAGTCAAGTAATCGTAGCTGAAAACATGTGAATGGCACGTGCTGCGATGTAACCGCCATTTCGATTGGCTCAGACGTCTTGGACGCACCCATGCATACAACCCAGTAGCAGGCTTTATCACGTATATCATATATGATATACACCGTATACTCATGTCGTATGTATAAGGAAGATATGTGCAGTGTTGGGCTTTGTTTTGAAAACAAATATATGGACTATATAAAAAATATATCTTTTGCAATAAATCTTTAGTTTTACCATGTTTCTCATACGAATAGAAATATGTTATACATTTGTTATATTCTAAATGTTTCACATTCCATTTCTGGATGATATTCAGACCTGTTTTAGCTGTGTTGTTGCTGTGAGTACAAAACAATCGGCCTATTATGTGTTCAAACCCACTGGGAATATTTCCAGTACATTTGCTATATTTGCGGGAGTTTATTAATGGATCACGGCTTGTTCACGTGCAGTGCCTTCACTGCAATCATCCAACCAGCTACCAGTGTACGTGCAACGCGCAGATGTCTGCATTCTGATTGGTCCACATCATCCAGCGCCAGCCGCTAAAGCGTGTTCGCGTACTACGGTTTTACTCACATTTATCGATTTATGTGCGGGGTGTTGTTGGCCGAGGTCTCAGTGTATTCATTCCCGTGTTTATGTCGCGAAGCGTAAACTGAGATTGTGTTATTCGCCTCTATAAAACCGTATATCAACGCTGAATTACGAGTATTGTAATATAGACTTCACCGGTACCGACCGCGCACTATTATTCCGATAGTATTCTTCAATAGTCTACCTGCAAGAATTATCATCAAATTTTCACTAGCTTTGGAAAATAACTTTTATTTATTTTCCCATCAAAAGGGAAGGTAACAAGGGTTGGTAAAGTCACCCTCCAAGAGCAAGTATACACTTTTTCTCTGACGGGAAGATATTTAATTCTTTGATGTTCTCAAGTGGGGAGACCATTGGCCACGATCGCTGCCCGGCACAGGAGATGGACGATGGCGGTGTTCTGAACCAGATATCTCCATATGCTACTCTCAGGGCGGAAGACTTGAAGCAGATTTTGGATTCCAGCACGGATTTGGAAGTTTTCCACCGGAAAATATCCAGACTTTCCCTTCAAGATGTCTTCAAGGGGAGAATCGAAGACGACGCCGATGACTATGAGACGTCCGCCATTACCGACAGAGAGGGCAGAGGTTCATCAAGAACTGTTTGCTGTGGTGACCTCAACGAGTCCCCCGTCCAGTACGAAGTGGCCGGAATCCGAAACCACGAGATGCCTGTGATAGGTCAGTAGCTACCGAAATTAGTCTAAATTCATTAAATTTCCATTCACCATTTGCACATTTTGATATCTTACATTAATTATGATAAGCAAGCATGTGACGCATTTGTTTCTGACATATATTCATATTTAATGCATTAGGATGTTATGATATTAATTTAGCCATTGTAAGCAATTTAGACTGTATACATTGAAATGGTAAAAAAAAGGATAATTGCTGTTCAAATGTGTTTCTATCAGTAATTAGCAGAATGTTTAGTGTTAAAGAAATGATCAAGCATAATAGGTATTGCTAAATATTTCAGAAATGAGCTAGCACAGATGGAAAGTATGAGAATAAAATAAGATTTGATAAAATCCAGGGTTTGGAAAGCATGGTAAAGGGACTCATCTATATATTACATTGTAAAATATCTGCACTGGTCATCTTGGTGTATAATAAATCACAAATCGTATATACATGCATCTAACATGTACTATCTAGTATCTAAGCTATGCACACTTTTGGATTCTGCACGACGGATGAAGGATTCATCATATACTAGTATACTGGACGTAACGAACATGATCATAAACAGCTGTTTGGCACTATAAATACGACCCGACTGCAGTTTCAGACGAGTATCTGACAGAACAATGCAAATACCTAGGTACAAATACTACAATACCATTCCAATTAACAACAAATCAATATAACGCTCGAACCGGACAATAGTGACCACGTGGCTAATCTCAAGACACGCGTGGCTACACAACTGACCGACAAATAGAGTGACAAACTAGGCCAGTCCACTTTTGTGAATGGTGAAACTTCCCAAATTATTTTGAAATGACCAACTTGACACGTGTGCGTGCTGTGCTTGTCCAGTTTGACGTCCTATACTCATTAACTTTGTTATTTAATTCCAATGCGTTATGAGCCAGAATTAATACTATACATCTATTCATGATGATGATATTAATGGCAAAATCTGTACAACTATAGGTCTTCAGTTTCGAACGTTAGGAGGCTTCAGAATCGTTTATTGGTGTAGGCCTACCCTATTGTTTGACAACCGAACAGAACGGAATATATTTCTCAAAATGTAGCACGATACAGAGAAGTAGTAAAACATATAAATACATACATATATAGAACGTACAGAATATGCTACTGTATATCAGCGTAAATGGCAGTCTATACATGAATTGTGTAATCTTTTATCCGGAGCTACTGCTAATTAATGTCTTGATTAGTGTTTGTGTAGTCCAGGAAGTATCAGTACACATGGTATACCATTGTTAGCATTGGCTGGGGATAAGTATGATGCTGTTCAACTAATAACTTCCTCTTCTATGATCTATACATATCCAGACTATTACCACTGATACCATTGGGATTGCCTCCATTGTAATAATATTATTACATTCATCATTCTATTCTGATACCTATGTGACAAGTCATTCATCATTCTATACTGACACTTGTGTGATCAGCCTTATCGCTGACCACATGCCCATTGTATGCAGCCATTCTTGTGCAATTTCCTTTGTAGACATGATGTTTCGGGTTGAGAGATGATTGCGATTCCCAGCGTTCAGGGTCGCACACATCAATCGCTCAGGGGAGACAACCCACCCAGTGGGTTCCAGGAGTCCTGAAACGATGGCGCCCAACAGTACTTGTATACTATAAATATACATGTAACTACACCTGACAATATTTTTGTGTTAATACAAATCATCCCAACATTTTTATTTGTTCACCCATTTTATCTATATGTAGCTTTTAGTGATATTAGTGAACTTTTATTTTGAATGTTTTAAAGACAACACTATAATTGCTTATAAATAATTATATCTTTCCAAAGCGAATACAATATGCATCTGACATCAATACGTTTTTAACGTTGAAGTAAACATCATCTATTAAATTGTAATATATACTTAATATATAATATGTTTAACAAAGGTTTTTTTTCTCACACTAATTTAGTATATTCTACTCTGAACTATCCAATTCCTACTTTATGTTTAATAGTTATATTTGCCCTCAACATGAGACACCTGTTAAGAATGTTCTTGTTTTTTTTCTCAACAGGACTCTATGTGGACAAAAACATCTGCCCAGGGTTCCGCTACAAGGTTCGTTATAACGAGGGACACGAGGAACTGTTCGAGGGCAAGGCGAAGACGCTATTGACCATAGGGATGGGCTACGGAAAACGACTGACGTTCCAGGGAGACCGCCTCAACAACAACGATAACTACTTCTGGTCCGACTCCCACATACAGGGGTTCGCTTTCAGTCTCGAAGTCGTATCCGTCGGGGACGAATTCGTCATTTACAACTCCTTGTCTGAACCCGTGGGAAAACTCGCAGCCGTGTCATTGGTGGGTCACCAGAAAGAGACCAATCAGGAGACGAGGGTTGGGTCGGTGGCAAAGACTGTCCGGGTCATGATGACCTGCAGCATTGTTTACTATCAGCGATATCAGCTGCTCGATCTCCATTCAAAAGATCTGGAGACCATAGAGGGTGAAGCCGTTGTCGTGAAGGAAAAACGGTCCAGGAAAGCCAGAATTGAGTGCATCCAAAACGTCCACATTTCAAGGCTGGGTCTCTGCACGCTGAGACTTGATTGACATAACCTCTGTGATACGAAAACACTGAATTTTCATATTAACTCCTTGCTGAATATAATTCCATTCTGAAGTTGTCGACACCGAAGGTTGTGGTTATATTGATTGTAGCATGGGAACGTGTTTATTACGGGTAAAGACTCGCTCACACGGGACGATCGGTCGTACGACGAGTCGAGTTCGATCGGTCGTACAAGTATAACTACGATTCATGCGATTTCTGTCGTTGCGAATCGCGTCGCATGGTGCGACTTGACGCATCGTTACAAGCGATCGACCGGTATGAGTCCGCCTTAAGAGAACGCTAGTACAACGACGATGACGGCGATTATCATTCTTATTTTATATTGCCTATTTTATATATTCGCTGACTGCAGCGTCCTGTACGTGTGTTATTGACATGACGTGTAGTCTAACACACCTCTTCATATTGGGATGCGGTTTGTTTGTTTGTTTGTTGATATTACATTATTACATATACCAATGGTTATTTTTGTAATAATATGTGCTCCAACACCGTTGGTGTTATATTGTTTCCTAATAAATGTTGAGAAATCACAAATGCTGTTTTATGTGGTCCAGGATTTCGATTGACGTGAGAATGCCAATGGAATATAATGTCCTACATGACGACCTCCGAAACTACAGGATATCAATATTACTTTGAGAATGCTAGTGGACTGCAATCGCCATATATATGAGAACCTCTGAATATATATATGAGAATGTCTGGTATACGACAATGTTGGAGAATGTGAGACTACATGCGAGAATGTCGGAGACTACACATGAGAATGTTTTCTGCCATAAGAATGCATCCGGAAACTCTAACATATAACATCCGAGCCCGCAACATAGCTAGCTATATGATGATACGAATAGGGAACCAGCTAGAAAACATGCTCATATTCCTTCTCTCTCTCTCCTCTCTCTCTCTCTCTCTCTCTCTCTCTCTCTCTCTCTCTCTCTCTCTCTCTCTCTCTCTGAACACACGCGCGTCCGCACACCCACACACCTGCATGGAAACTCGTTCTTTTAAATGAAACAAACGTTCAATACTATATTTTATAATTAATTGGACTATACTATTGAGTACAGTCATACCAACTTGATAGTCTGTAACACACATTATATATATGTGACGGAGCTTATAGTTATACTGGCCGGTGTTTTGAGGATGGGTTTTATTATGAATTTATTTTTAATGACGCTACTGTATATCTGTAATGACGTCAATGTAATTAATGGGCCTTATATATCCGGATGTAGCTCAGCGCCATCGCAAACACTTGGTTTGTTTTCGGTATCCTTATCTGTATCCGGACAATTAATTTTACGGCGCAGTATCCATTGTTTTTACTGCATTCCTCGCATATGAACTGCTGAGAGTTCCCATCCCACGAAGAACACTAAAAACATACACGATTTTAAAGTCCAACACATTCGAAATATCCTGTTTGACTTCATTGAGGTTATCAGATAAGCATACGTAAATTAATATCCGTAACATTGTGCAAACGAAACAGCTATCTATCTAAAGTATTTCAGAGATGCCTGTAACTATAATATACGTTATATAGAGAACAAAATGTATAAGCGCGTGTTTCGAATTACCACCAAAAATTGGGGGAGTAAAATAGTTTTCAAGATTCTTTCATTTACATCACGACTTCGAGGAAACCCGCACATTCCTTAGCGCTGAATGTTGCAGTATAGGCATCGGCTGGCACTGACAGACCAAGGATGACATTTGCACCGAACACTGTACAGATAGCGCATCCTATCAACCAATACAGTATACTATTAACTGGAATGTAAAATATACAAACTTTTCAGACAGCGGGTAGGCTACAAAATGTTCTCCCATCTCAATATTTACACACATTGTTGTTATGTAAAGCGAATGCTAATAAAATATACCAAATCTCTATGCACGTTCATGAATGCACGACAGAATGCGTTAATGTTGTCTTGTTTGTAAAGTATATTCTATTAGCACTGAGAGAAAGGAACCATCATCAATTAACCGCTATTCCCAGGTTCATGAATGGCAGAACTAGTTCGGAATGTTAAATTAATATCTTGTAGTAAGTTACAGTTAGCATACACATACCTCAATTAATCTCAACGGACTTCACGCAATGACCCGTCACTACAACTTTCCACTTACATGACATATATATACATATAACCTTATATGTTTATAGAGTGTTACTAGAGCATGTCTGAGATATTATTCCCCGGGGCCCGTATTATATGCACAAACAAGGATTATTACTGTTATGGCAGGTGTATTGAAAACATGTTGTTTTGGCGATATGTGACGCAATTAATGATTCCAGAAACGGGTGGTAGCACAATGTTAGAACGTGCCCCGGGAACTCGGCATGAACTAATGTTCGTAAACGTTACCTTTCTGATATGACGCGATATTGATACCATATAATACCATGGCAATGTATGTAGGTACCATGGGCAAGCAGTTATCATCCTTGGTTTGTCAGTACCAGCCGGTGCTCGCAGGTTTACTGCAACATTATGCGCTACGGATGCTGCCCGTTTCCTCCTGCCCTAAACCTGACAAACCTTGTAAAATAATCTTGAAAGCGGCTCTAAACCCCACATTAATAAAATTAAAGAAGAAATAGGACACTACATATACACATGTAGTTATAGGTGAGAATGCAATCCCTGCCACAGACTATTTGCAGACCTACAGACAGATGTTTTATCATAATAATAAAGTATACCAGAGTTGACGGATCCACGTCTACACCCTCACGCCTCCTCATGAATATATGTATCATGCAGGCATGTAGTGGCCACACACAGGTGTCTCAACATATCATGTACTATTTAGGTCGCACGGAGGTCGCCCAGTGTGTGTGTTGCTTCAGTGCAACACCAATCAGCAGAGGTGCGTTCAAGATAGAATACATGAATACAATACTTTTTCCTACATGTATTGCTCGTTGAACGGCTTCGT
>JAVCKZ010098713.1:0-11121 GCA_034780755.1 Lepetodrilus elevatus | reverse complement strand
ACGCTCCTGAACATGAGAATATATCACAAAGTATGATTTTATTATTTTTTCAAAAACCTCTGTCATGGCTACTAATAGTGACAGATTACTGATAGTAACACATTACTGATAGTGCCAGATTACTGATGATGACAGATTACTGATAGTGACAGATTACTGATAGTGACACATTACTGATAGTGACAGATTACTGATGAGAACAGATTACTGATGATGACAAATTACTGATGATGACAGATTACTGATGATGACATATTACTGATAGTGACAGATTACTGATTGTGACATATTACTGATGATAAACAGATTACTGATAGTAACACATTACTGATGATGACATATTACTGATGGTGACAGATTACTGATAGTGACAGATTACTGATAGTGACACATTACTGATAGTGACATATTACTTATGATGACAGATTACTGATGGTGACAGATTACTGATGGTGACAGATTACTGATGGTGACAGATTACTGATAGTGACAGATTACTGATAGTGACACATTACTGATAGTGACATATTACTGATGGCGACAGATTACTGATATGAACACATTTGTGAGTTTGTGTAGTATGTTGGGACATATGGAAAATGTAGCTTGTTGCCCATTATACTCGTGTAGACAAATCAAGTTTACATACTTTCGGATAAATTCGTTTGACCATGAAATATGTCAACAAACCGTGGCTGTATGCCGTTAACCCTCTCCCTGCCGAATTATGCACAGGCACAACTATTAGTGGAATCTCCGGTTGCCCTCATCATGGATTAAATAAGTGTAAATGTCCCAGTAGTTGCCCTCATCATGGATTAAATAAGTGTAAATGTCCTATTGGTTGCCTCATAAATAAATCTATTGATGAAATTACGAATGGTCCGACTAATTATTAGGACAAGCTCAGGGTCAGGGTTAAGCTATAATTACTTGCCTGCTGTCCCAGGATGCCGACAGATTTCGATAAGCCATTTGAAAATAAATCGCATATTTATTTTAATTTCGCGACCTACAATTCTAATTTCTTGATTTTTCGAGTAACGAATAATGGAAAAACCGAGTGGTTTTAGATATTTGTTTTCCCACCCACCACAATTTTGTTTGATAGGGGCTGCTCGTAAAGGCATGTGTTTCTTCTTGTGTCGATGGTTCCTTTCACTAGTCGTACATGCCTTCATTGTTGGCTGGGATCAAGGTATTGATTGAAGTCGTCTGCGATCTTGTACACACAGCTGCTGCTGCTGCATTAAGTTGTTGACGGCTGCGCGTCCTTTCTTCTGTGGTTGTCGTCGGTTGTACTGTGGTTGTACTGTGGTTGTCTCTGGTTGTACTGTTGTTGTCTGTGGTTGTCATCGCTTGTAATCAGACTACGCCAGGCTAATACGCGGATTGCTGTGTTGGATACTCAAATCAAAGGTGCACGATGACAGAGGGGAAACAAATTTGGAATATGAACTATTTTCTTGGGGAAAATAAGTTGACTATGAACTTTTTTAATGTTTAAAAAAAAAGTGGGATATTAACTCTTCATTGTTGAACATTGTTGAAAAGTTGAACATAAACTGTAGTTTTCATGCCAAAAAGTAGAATAGGAACTATTTTCTTGTAAAAATAATTTAAATATGAGAGGTTTTTTTTAATGTTTAAAAAAAAGTTAAATAAGAACTGTTTTCCTATTTAAAAAAGAGAGTGGAATATGAACTGTTTTCTTGTAGAAATAAGTGCAATATTAGGATAATGTGATAAAGGACAACGTGTGTACACGTGTGTGGCCAGTGCCGTCCTGGGTCATATCAATGTATGTTTAACCACTTCACATTGTTGACTTAATGAGATAGCACGACAACATATGAAAAGTGGCCGTGATTTTAACCCTCTTTCTGATGTACTCATTCTACTGTTCCAGGACTAAGATATTCCCACAGTTAAGATCCTAACACTGAAATGGCACTCTTCACACCAAAGCGCTATGTCTTGGTAAGTATTTATATCTGTCTGTATATATACACCACCTGTCTCTATAGTTACCTGCTTATGGTACCTGTCTCTATAGTTACCTGCTTATGGTACCTGTCTCTATAGTTACCTGCCTATGGTGCCTGTCTTAGTCTAATCTACCTGTTATAGGTGGGTGGTAGAATGTTAGACTTCGGAGCCAAAGGTTCCAGGTTCAAATCCTGCCCGCTATGAGTATACCTAGTGTGCGCTATGAGTATACCTAGTGTGTGCTATGAGTATACCTAGTGCACTATGAATATACCTAGTGTGCACTATGAGTATACCTAGTGTGTGCACTATGAATATACCTAGTGTGCGCTATGAGTATACCTAGTGTGTGCTATGAGTATACCTAGTGTGCTATGAATATACCTAGTGTGCGCTATGAGTATACCTAGTGTGCACTATGAGTATACCTAGTGCGCTATGAATATACCTAGTGTGCGCTATGAGTATACCTAGTGTGCGCTATGAGTATACCTAGTGTGCACTATGAGTATACCTAGTGTGCTATAAGTATACCTAGTGCACTATGAATATACCTAGTGTGCGCTATGAGTATACCTAGTGTGCGCTATGAGTATACCTAGTGTGCGCTATGAGTATACCTAGTGTGCGCTATGAGTATACCTGGTGTGTGCTATGAGTATACCTAGCGTGCGCTATGAATATACCTAGTGTACACTATGAGTATACCTAGTGTGCACTATGAGTATACATAGCGTGCACTATGAGTATACCTAGTGTGCACTATGAGTATACCTAGCATGCGCTATGAGTATACCTAGTGTGCACTATGAGTATACCTAGTGTGTGCTATGAGTATACCTAGTGTGCAATATGAATATACCTAGTGTACACTATGAGTATACCTAGTGTGCACTACGAGTATACCTAGTGTGCTATGAGTATACCTAGTGTGCGCTATGAGTATACCTAGTGTGTGCTATGCGTATACCTAGTGTGCACTATGAATATACCTAGTGTGCACTATGAGTATACCTAGTGTGCTATGAGTATACCTAGTGTGCGCTATGAATATACCTAGTGTGCTATAAGTATACCTAGTGTGCACTATGAGTATACCTAGTGTGCTATGAGTATACCTAGTGTGCTATGAATATACCTAGTGTGCTATGAGTATACCTAGTGTGCACTATGAGTATACCTAGTGTGCTATGTGTATACCTAGTGTGCGCTATGAGTATACCTAGTGTGTGCTATGAGTCTACCTAGTGTGCACTATGAGTATACCTAGTGTGCTATGAGTCTACCTAGTGTGCGCTATGAGTATACCTAGTGTGCGCTATGAGTATACCTAGTGTGTGCTATGAATATACCTAGAACAACCTATTTTTCAACAAAACAACACATGCTTACTTTTCACTTTATTAAAATATTAACATGTACATGTACCTATTTTAACAGTGGCAAGTAAGTTGAAGTAACCCTCAAATGTCAAAGTTCTAAACGGTATACATTAAAAAATAATTTATTCCAATAAATACTACACATTAAGTTACGGTAGGCATCTGCCAAAAAATACTGGTGTTCCTTCTAATTTTACCATCAGTATATATATATTCTCAGTGTGTACTCTGGACTGACAAGTAATAGCTGCTGTTCCATTTTAATGTCCTGACTTCTTCAGAAGTTCCAGCACCAGGAAGCTCATTTCCATTCAGAACAATTACGCACGAAACTTAATTACTGAATGTTAAAAAATACTCTCACCATAACGATGGATAATTTCATAATTTGAACATTTTGTTATTTAAATAAATTATCATCTGAGGTGGTAGAAAACTGTTCTAATCTTAAAACCTAAATACAGACAAGTGTGGACAGACCTAATGAGTACTGGTTGATGTAACCATGGTTACAATGGTGGGTGGTCGGATGAACAGGAAGTTTGACCAATAGTTGTATGGATTTTCAATATTTATACGATATCTCTCAAATGGTACAGCCTGATCACTGTATCAGTGGCTATTTTGTCTATTTTTTCTCTGGTGTTTATACAATGTACATGTGGCATGCCTCAAACCTGTACAAAATACATTCATCAACGTAATTAAATTGGAAGATTTCCAAGATGGCCACCAAACGCTGCCATATTGGGCCTTGTATAATGAATACAAAGGAAAACTTTTGGATGAAAACACAAAAACCTAGTCTGTGTGACCAGACTTGGAGAAGATAGGATATGGAATTTATTTTGCCTTTGTGAAGAAGAACTTTTATCGACATTTAATCTGTCTGTGCCGTAAAATGTTGTGTTTCTTCCAGTCTGCTATAACTAGGGTCAGATTGTCAGATTGGAGAGATCAGATAACAATAAAGGATCCCGTAAAAACAGTAATGCTTGGCTGTTTCTGTAGCAGTTATGAATGTCAACTTGAATCAATATAACTGTTGCAGCATTCAGTGCTTCTATCTTCAACAGTGATGGATTTGTGTTTCATTTTGCTAGTACCGGGTACATGTATTTAACCTAAGATCTCCAAATAATCCCTTTAATTTCTGAGTTTTGTACTTGGACAATGTATATAAATATTTATATTTCAGTTTCATTTACCACAATAACCATTAATTTGATAAAAATGTGCATAACTCAACCTCAATATTCTACAATTTCATTTCCATGTGAGTCATAGAGTCTCCATCATTTGAAGACTTTTAAAAAATGAATTCAATCAGGACGATATTTTCACATTACTGTGTCACAGATTGCAGCCATTTGCATTTCAATTACGTGGATCTTTGCTGCAAGAAAACTTTGTTGATATATTTTTAATCCGTAATAAGTCCAACTCTTCATTTTACAATACAGTTACAGTATTTTGTGTTATTGTTTAGAAAACAATCGTTAATTAATACTGCTGTACTGTACTGGGGTCAGATTAATACTTCATGAGTTGTCCATGATCTAGTTGGGGTGAAGTGTACAGAAAAGTGAACAGTAAAACTCTGCCAAGTCCGGATTCCTTGTCGTCGTCTTGACAGGTGGTTCCCAGATTCAGACTTTGGGTCAAAGTTCATGGCCTTCAATTCCTGGTTTTACTTACATTGTTTTCTTGTATTAATACATAATGTGGACATACAGCTATTTAGCTGGCCTTATACATTGTCATCACAAAGTTTTATTTATGTTTATTTACAAATGGATACTATTGTTTTGGTACTAATTTCAATACATTACGTATTAAATTTCAGTCAAGAAGATGTTTTACATCTTTAGTAATTTACACATACAGTTTATGAATATTACTGCACTTGTAATGATTAAGTCTTCTTTTTTAATTCTTTTACTTCGTCCAAATTAGGCTTACTGTATTTCAATTGTTTCAAATTACTCCTAAATTAGTCTCTAATGTAATAGAGATTAATTTACATTACTTCATAATTCATAATTTCATTAACAAAATTATCTGATTTAAAATGAAACCATTTCAAATAATTATTTTCAAATTTCCTTCAATCATTACTAGACACAAGACATATTTCATAAGCGTTTAAAGTGAACACGTTCCTGCCATGTGCCTCCCAGACAGTTCTGACAGTTCTGCTGACATGTGGTAACAGTACCGTCCAAGTAGCAGAACATCAATCTCCACCATGACGGAACACAGAACGACAGCAGAACTAGCAGTATTCCGGTTTAACGTTTCCTACTACAAGCTGGCACTCACCATGTGCCCTGCATCACTCTCACATCACTCTCACCTAGCGAGTTTATACCTGCGTTTAATTACGCCTTAGATTTATTAATGTGAAAACTGCCGTTGATAAGCTAGGATTGGGAAAGTATGTGCTTGCATCACGAACATCACTGATTACTTGTGATGGTTTGTTGGATGATGCATCGTGAATAGAGTTATTATTCTTAATGAAGGTTCTTGTATTTTAATTCAGCTCTAAAAATAGTACGGAATGTATATGTTCCTGCAATATATGAAAACTATCATCCGTAGCTGTCTGAAATTAATTACTTGTTCACTGGCTGCCAATTATACATTCCGATGTCAGACAATTTATATCTCCCCGGTCCATGTATCTGCATGATTATCACTTCCTGTATGAGCAGGCAGGTTTTTTCGGAAAATAGAAACTTTGAAGTCTAAACTTTCATTCGTTGATTAAATATACATACCGCGGTACATGTATTCAGCTGAATCTGTCTACTTAAAGTCTACAGTTAGTCTACAGTCTCTCTATATATACAGTATGTCTGCATACAGTCTCTCTACATGCAGTCTGTCTACATTGTCTACATAGGGTGGGTGGTAACACAGTGGTAGAAATGTTGGACTTCAGAGCCAAAGGTCCTAAGTTCAAATCTCGCCCCAGGCCCGGCATCAATGCTCGCGAAAGTTACATTTCTGACGCGATATTGATAGGATGCACTATGTGTAGAGGCAATGCAGATATCATCCTTGGTCTGTCAGTACCAGTCGGTGCTCTCAAGTTTACTGCAACATTCAGTGCTATGGATGTTGCAGGTTTTCTCCTGTCCTAAATCTGACAAGTCATGTTAGAAATGAAAGAATCTAGAAAGCGAATTTATAAACTCCAATTTTAAAAAAAAAATAGTAATAAAAATGTAAATGTAAAAAATACATTGTCTACTCTGCTGTCTGTCTTGATACAGTTTGTCTGTATATTGGTCTAGATGCAGCCTGTCTACATGTACAGTATGTCTTGATACAGTTTGTCTGTATATTGGTCTAGATGCAGCCTGTCTACATGCAGTATGTCCACGTTCAGTCTGTCTTTGTCTACATGCACAGTATTCACTTTGTTTCAGGGATCTAAAGGCATAAGGGGCTATGCAGGTTTTCCGGTGTGTTCTGGTGTTACTTGAATGCTACTATAGTGTCTCATACTGTTACTATAGTGTTTCATACTGTTACTATAGTGTTTCATACTCTCTCTCTCTTCTCTCTTCTCTCTTCTCTCTTCTCTCTTCTCTCCATCTGTCTCTCTGCATCATGATTCTTTCTTGACTTCTCTCTTCTGTCTATCCACAACACGGATATATCCACCAATGAATCGACCTGCGGAATGACTTGGAATGTGGAAGTTTACAACATTAACTGCACTTGTATTGTGTAGGAGGATTGTAACAGACGGAGTGGTTTGACTCTGCGTGAGAATAGACAGATAGAGAGAGTGTATAGTCTAATTCTGGTTGGAAGATATTTATGTGAGATGTTCTTAGTTAGATAAACTTTGAAATATCTGCACGATCTGCTGGGTTTGTCTCACAGTACCGTACTACCGCCATGCTAGTGCCGGGTAGCTGTGAGAGGGATGGAATGCCACTTCTAAACACCGCTAACACTGGCCTGTATTCATACTCAGCATGACGAGGAGTGTACACAATGACTTGCCTGGAGGGACGGCTTGGCGCTGGTTAATGTTAAGATTGGATACAGCACTAGGATAACCACTAATAGTTCACAAGACGGAATTGGAGATGGGCATTCAATATTTATTATATGGACAAAACAAAACTGTTGAAGATATATTAACCTATGAGAATATAGACACTGCTAGTAGTTAGGAGGTGTACACGTACGAGAAGACTGGTAACAGTAAGGACAATTAGTTGAGGAGGAGCTGTAGTACACACTGGAGTGTATTGGCTATCGATGCTACGGCCAGTTACCACTCCAGGATGTACACAGGTGGACAAGCTTACAGCTGACGTCACACATTGACGTCATGCTGAACAGCATTTTTTATATATTATTGTTTCATGTTCTCAAAGTGATACTTTTTATTTTTGCTTCTCATATTTCTGCCCTACTATATTTAGTCTCCATGCATTGTATTTCAGCCTTATTTTAATTTAATTTGTTTATATATCTGCAATTTCACTGGCACTGTTTTATATTGATGTGGTTTATTTTATCGAACTAGAATTCTATTTGCATGTGAACTAGTACATATAATTGAAATCTCTTGATGTCTTCCCTTGCCAACACTGCATGCTGTAGCACTATGTTTGCATGTTGCTAAAGTGTCTGTATATCATTTGATTATTTATTGTAGTGTCATTAGATAAGTTGTTGCCATGACAACATGCATGTCTTCTGAACTATATGGGATAATAATTGTTATATTAATAATAATACTAATATCAATTATTATTATACTAATTATAATAATTCATGGTAAAATGCAAATATTTATCATAAATGTTATGCATATGGGTTCTAGTCATACAATGTATACATGTTCTCTAGCCACTTTCTTCATGACAGAACAAAAACAATGATTAAAATGTCTTTACCCCTGGGTCTAGCATTGCCTCCAACCCCACCCCTTTCCCTGGGTCTAGCATTGCCTCCAACCCCACCCCTACACCTGGGTCTAGCATTGCCTCCAACCCCAACCATAGCAATGCTGTCACTGTCTGTTAATCGCTCTAAATTTACTTTCATAATTGTCAGTGATTTGTCTCTCAAACATTTGTTCTCGATTAGAGAGTTGTTAGTCATATTAATTCATTACTATTGTAATATGATGACAAATCTGATCATGAACTGTGTCTCTTTATTTCAGGGGCCAATTGGGCCACCAGGGAAAGGTGGAGACTCAGTAAGTGCTCTCAGACAGACAGACAGACAGACAGGCAGACAGATAGACACAGACAGACAGACACAGACAGACAAAACAGACAGACAGACAGCTGTTACCACATTAGAATGACTCCCCAATCTATCGTCTTTGTTTCTTCTGCTTTATCAAGTTCTATTAATATCTCAAAAGGGAATCTCATCTTTACTGACTCCTGGTGCCACCCATGGTATTACGCTGACATTAATATGATTATGATATAAGCAAATAATATGTATTTCCGGAAGATAAACAGAGTATTTAGGTGTATACTATAATTGTGGCTTTCATATCAAGATCATATTTCGCCATCAACAGAGCAGCTATCCAGGATAGAGTTCTCCTGTTGATGGATAATTACACTGAGACTCGTGGAGAATGTGTTTGTTTTTACAGCAAGTTGAGATTCAACAGTTAGGAAACTTATCCTCCTACATTTGTGTCAGTGATTTTATGTGTGCTTGCTCTGCTTTTCAGGGTGCTCAAGGACCAAAGGGTGACCGGGGTAATAAGGTATGTCCATGAATACTGTGGATAGTAATAATTCATTAGGTGGGTTAAACATAGGGATATTATCCCAGTATAGCATGTGAGATACATGTCGTGAGATATAGCACCAGTATGTCAAGTGAAAATATGTATTTCAGGAGTATTCAGGATATAATGTTTGTGTGTTTCAGGGGTATTCAGGATATAATGTTTGTGTGTTTCAGGGGTATTCCGGATATAATGTTTGTGTGTTTCATGGGTATTCAGGATATAATGTGTGTGTGTTTCATGGGTATTCAGGATATAATATTTGTATGTTTCAGGGGTATTCAAGATACTAGTATAATGTTTGTGTGTTTCAGGGGTATTCAAGATATAATGTTTGTGTGTTTCAGGGGTATTCAAGATATAATGTTTGTGTGTTTCAGGGGTATTCAGGGGAAACAGGAATGAAAGGAGAGCCGGGATTAGCAGGCTACGATGGATTACCTGGAGCTAAGGTAAGGAAACCATCCTATATTACTACTGGCTAGTGGAGTAGGGAATAACACTGTACTAACTTTAGTTATAATATTATCTAATTTAAATAAGAACTTTTGACCTGCCAATGTTTGTCTTCCATTAGTGATTATGTTGTGGAATACCTCACAGAATCTATGTTTACATTGAACTAACGTCTGCTGTTTTTCTTTCAGGGATTAAAGCGATCTATACGAGAAGGAAAAATAATATCTTTACAGGTATTCCTTGTAGTTGTGCATGGTGTTTGACCTCGCTGTGATCTGCTGCTACCCACACACAACAGGACCACACCCACCCACCCACAACACCACCACACCCACCCACAACACCACCACACATCCACAACAAACACCCACAACACCACTACACCCACCCACAACACCATCACACTCACTCACAACACCACTACATACACCCACAACACCACTACACCCATCCACCCACATGCAACACCACCATACCCAACCACTACTACTACAACCACCCACCACACCACTACACACACACACACACAACACCAGTACACCCACCCATCACACCCACAACACCACTATAAACCCACAACACCCACCCACAACACCACTACACCCACCCACAACACTACTACACCCACCCACCCACAACACCACTACACCCACCCACAACATCCCATAATACCACTACACCCTCACACAAAACACATATCCACAACGCACACCTACCACCACACCCACAGCTACCACAACATGCACACCACCCATCCACACCCAAACACAACATATGCCCCACAAAACATGCACATGGAACAACCACCTCACACATGCCCCACATACCCCCCACACACCACCCACATTCCCCCTCCTGGTGACAGTGCTGAGAATGAGACGTACCAGTCTAACTGAGTTCTATTTCCTTGCAGGGTTCAGATTATGAAGTGGTGACTATAAAGGTGTGTACAGGTCTGACTTCCGACAGCTGCATGACTGTGTCGGCTAGCTTTACAGCTGCATGTGTGATGGAGTTTGTTACAGCTGCATGTCCTCCTCAGCTGTGAGCTGCATGTTTAAGGATGGGAACAGCTGCATGTTTCAGGATGGGAACAGCTGCATGTTTCAGGATGGGAACAGCTGCATGTCTATTTCAGCTGCATGTTAATATCTGTGTGTTTTTATTCCAGGAAATTGATGTATTTAATGCAACACTTAAATTAAGATTTCAAATTAACTAAAAACTCCACATGTGACGCGACGTATATCCTACATGGCCTGGAGGGTATTTATCAGATGTGTAATTTACTGTTGCTAGAACCGCTTCATAGTTGTGTGATGCATTTCTTATTGCATGATCTAGCTGTCCATTTCCTGCCAATCATTGGTGCTGTCCATTTCCTGCCAATCATTGATGCTGTCCATTTCCTGCCAATCATTGATGCTGTCCATTTCCTGCCAATCATTGATGCTGTCCATTTCCTGCCAATCATTGATGCTGTCCATTTCCTGCCAATCA
>JAVCKZ010098702.1:0-11121 GCA_034780755.1 Lepetodrilus elevatus | reverse complement strand
GTTCGCAACCGAGAACACGAGAACACGATCAGAATGGGTTCTCGGGTAACTCGAGAACGTGGTTTCGAATACGCCCCATATGTATACACATTGATCAAGGACACAGAGTATTATACACAGAATAGCTTCTCACTCACCTATTGCTTGAAATACGTTAAACATGGCCATAAGGGATCGGCTGTCACGGAAGTTGCGCGTTACCTCTGTGCGCACTATACCCGGATGTATTGCGGCTACAGAAATGTTAGTGCCACCCAGTCTCCGCGTCAGACAGAACATGTGCAGAATCTAATTCGGGTATAAAGGTCTACTGTTTGGAACATACTCTAAATGGGACATTTATAATCTGAATAAGTTGTAGTACTTTACAGAAAGCACCATCGTGTCTAATATAACACACGAGGTAGATAGAGACTTCTATATACTAGTACCACTCTGCTATAGTACTAGTCGGTATCCGTTTTAACTCTAAAGTAGAAATGAACCAATCAACGTCGGCGAACAAAGGGGCGTAATGCTCCACGGCATATCGGAGTAGTAAGTAACCCATCAATTACATACGATAAGAAAGAACATGTTAAATATCGCATTATGTGGATTATTAGGACACATTTTAACCTGGAATAGCTTTGAGCTTCCGTAATTGAGTATCCTTCCATATGTCTTGGTGTCTGTAACTTTAATTTTCTCCTCACTGAATGTCTTTTCACAATGCATATGTGCGTCACTGGATGTGAAAATAATACGGCAATCTTCACCGGATGTCTTCATAATCGGCAAAAGATGCGCAACCAACAGGAAATGGCTCAAATAGTTGACCTTTAAACGAAAGCATTGAAACACTGAAATAACTATATCGATCAGGAAATAAATGTACATAGACTATATATGCATAGTAGGTTATTGGAGTTTGAATGATGTTCTTAATCGAAGCAAGATTCTAACGCGCGTTAGCCTACGTATCGCGGTAATGCTATTATTTGTAGTTTGAAAATATGAGTATTTACCTGAAACATCGTTTCGTGGTCATCTTCAGTGTAACCTACCATATTTGATTTTTTAGAAAAGAAAAAAGAAGAATGAGAATAAAGAATAGATTAACACAAATATAGGTCCTACTATCAATATGAGCTATAATTGAAATTAGTGTACGTAGATCTGCAATAAAGTTGAAAATATATATCAATAAGAACCACCGTGCACATTATAAAAACTACTTGCAAATGCTTATTATGGGATTTCCATTTTAAGAGCTACCAACATAGCAGACTCACTTAAAGGGAGCATAGCCACACCCGCGTTGCACAGAAGAACATGCAGTTTTCTGCCTGACGCCTTGAATGTCTCGATAAACTCCATCACGGATTTCAGGGACGCCAAGTCAAGCTTCATAAACTCTACATTCAGGCTTCCCTCCTGGTTCACACCTTCCGGCAGAGTTCCGGTAGTCTGCGCATGCCGGAAGTCCGAGTTCATCTGATCGATAGCCTGTGGTACAGCAGTCAGGTGATTCCGTTATTTTCCGAGAGATTAGTAACAATAATAACATTTCTTTTTAATATATTCTCATGACAACGAAAAAACGGTTATGAGAACTTGTAACGATGATGTGGTAATATATAACTCCCCTACCCCACTTTCCTTCCGTACATTCTCATATACATGTTTACCTGGCACACGTTAATAACACAGTCATCCTTGCAATTGCCCGGTGTAAGTTATTAACACTTCCCAGATTCCAAAGTAGGCCTACTCAGCAAAATTATTAAAGGGCTAGTAGGGTTTTTTAACATATAAATTCATCTTTATAATATTGTAACAACGAATAATTTAAATAAGGATGGCACCATATTTCTCAAGAAGAGTTCCCAAGTGTTGTAGCAATCTTCCCCACGAACTAGCTGCCGGCCCAGAATTAATTGTGTTGAGTATATTATGTAGACCACAAGACCACATCATCACCTTGAGAGCACGTTCTTCCGATCTGCAGGCGATAATAACAAACGCCCCCATCATAGCAATGTGCTTGGCGGTTTCATAGCCGATTCCTTCAAGACAGAAACAACAACTATATTACAGTCTGTAGTCTGTACGTATACATCTATGTAAATGCTGAAAGCAACAAGAAATGCCCTAAACAACTATGCGGCATTGCCTATTTCAGCAGTGAGGTTAAAGGATTCACTACAAAGTATATATACCTTGGCCCGATATTACGAAACTTTTCTGAGTACGATTTCATACTCAACTCAGAAGTGTGTTCATAAAACGTTATGTGACGTCATAGTCTGAGTACGTTTTTGTACTCAGAAAGTTTCGTAATCTCGGGGCCTTGTGTTCTATTGGCGTTTCTTTTGCATTCTTACCTGTATTTGCACCTGTGATGACCACCACTCTCTCCGCGGACAGCGGGACTGTAGGGAAGCTAAGACTTCCGCCCATGACATCTGCTATGCTATAGTATACTAGTATACAGTATGACAATAGTCAGCTGGTAGTACTAGTATGTGTTTTGTTTCGAAGGTCTGCCTGTGCTGTCGGTCAATAGATAACACATCATGACCAACAGGAAGTGTACATTGCACCTACCTACATATAGATATTGACGTATATAAATACTAATGTAAACAGTATATGGTTTCAGGATAAGCCTAGCCGGTACACAGAGGGGACAGGGTGTAGACCGTACAGTACAATATGCAGCTGGTGGACAGATGCGGACATCCTAGCCGTACAATGCAAGTCAAGTCGGAATGATTCTGTACTGTTGTAGATTAATTTAAATTGATGTCATCAAAATAATTTTTCTTTTGATGTCATGAAAATAACCATAAACAAATATACGTATAATAAATTGACTTAGCAAAACTTACTACTACTACTACTACTACTACTACTACTACTACTACTACTACTACTACCACTACTAATACTACTACTACTACTTGATAATAATAACAATAATAACAACACATGTAATACATAAATTAATTAATTAATTAATGAACGAATGAACGAATGAACGAACAAACGAACAAACGAACGAACGAACGAACAAACAAATAAATAAATTTAAGTAAATAAATAAATACTACTAAAAATAATAATAACAATTGATATGCATAGTGCGCCATATTCACCCATATTAGGCATAGTCAAGGCGCTACCCCATGTAATTGATCAATATTCCTTCTCAATTCCCTTGGGAGTATACAAACCAAACTGCCGAGTCTCTACCATCTCTGCCTAGCGCGTACATATCTCCTGCTCTGCGAACATACATCTTGATTTGATTCAACATATTTTAATGACATACATTCAATGGGATCAGACAGAAGCGTAAACTAAGTCAAGTCACTTGTTAACTGTTGATCACACACTACATTGAGAATATGTATGGACTATGTGCTTGGTAATGTTGACATCAAGTTAGGATCTCTTTGGAAACATGTTTAGCCAAGAAACCGAGCCTCAAGTATTGGAATTTATGGAAGTATATTCAGTAACATATAACAGATAGCATGGTTCAATAAGACACCAGACACCAACTTGTATTCAATAGCCCATAGGTCTACATCTAATCAAAATCACAACCGGAAACATACCTGCGTATTGCAGTTAAAGTTGCAAGTGTATAATGAGCACATGTAGTTTTACATCGTTGATTTTAAACTGTGCAATTTACTTTAAGCATCAGAGACCGAGATTTATATTTAGTTTCTTTCTCTGGAAAGCGTTATCAACCGGTTCTGAGACAATCTTCTGTCTCGTCAGTAATAGGTCATTGGTTGACCTTATAATACGGACCGCTCAGGTAGTCTCTCAGTCGTCTCGCTGATTGCAATATGTGTCGGCCACTCATTCATACTTCTGGACAAGACTACGACATGTTAAGTCCAAGAGCTCGAGCATTTTCTGTGGACAGTCTACTAGGGAAGGCGCCAACAGCGACCGGTTTTATTGCATGTAACAACAGCTTCGTAGACTGCAACAACTTCAATATATCCAAACACGGTATTGAAGAATATGATGAAATTCTTCAAACAGTTTATGGTAAGACTACGTACATCTTGGATCCAGTAGAAGACGCCGTGAACGATGTCAAAGACGATGATGGCAATTGTTTTCATATTTAAATTATTTTAAAGAAAATACTAAAATACTTATTAAAATGTATCGAAAACATTTACCATCAACGCCTTAAGTTATACAAGTTATATGGAGAAAACGTATTCTTTATGCTAAATCATTTTTTGATTCCAGAAACGTGCACTTTATAATTGAACGAATTCGAAAACAATCCTACAATATTTAAGTCCCGTCTACAATTTATCACACGTTTTATATCAGATAAAACACCCATATTTTAAATTACATTCGTAAAGTATCATGATATGACTTACAAATTTAATGAAAACATGTTGAATAGTTTTAGAACGTTTCCTATGCAAGTAAATCTATTACCAACATTGACGTAACCTAATGCCCATTTTAGTTATCTAGTTTACTATTATATATGAACGATATATAAACTTGATCGAAAGTTCTTTTCAATAAGGATTCACCACAATCGTATTTTAAAACCATATATATAGTATTAATTGGCAATGACACGATCAGCATATAGTTCAGTAAGAATCCCATTAGAAGACGTTGATGTACAGCATACAATCACACAATATTAATACTTTTAAAAATTAAGAATTTACTAAACGGAAACTTTTAAATAGTATTGATATGGTTCAATGTGGATTTAGGATAACATTCTATAATACTATAATAGGGCCTGCATATGAGCCATATCATCCCTACACAAACGAAAACGCATTTGAACTATACCCGCAAACACGAAGAAGACGTGTACAAATATCAAGTAAAGTAAACATTATTTATATGTATATGCATTGGAACATTTAACATTTTACATATATGCTATACTATACAACAGATACATTATTTATTGTTTGAGATATAATAATGCTGCGTAAAATCACTAAAACCATGTGTGTGTGTGTGTGTGTGTGTGTGTGTGTGTGTGTGTGTGTGTGTGTGTGTGTGTGTGTGTGTGTGTGTGTGTGTAGACAATTGACCTTCGATCCCCAGACATATGATATATATAGCTTATCATGGTTAGGTCTTTTTTGTTGTCTGTTTGTCTATACTCAATGACAATTAATGCATGCAGTGACGATAGTTGTATCTATGAGACATTATCATCTACTATGCTGGAATTAGTTCAAGCCCACTACCTACTTGAACGATGTACACCATGCAGTCATCAGCAGTGATTGCCGTTATGTCAGTAAACAGGCTACTATAACCTACTCTAGAGAACATGCTTAGATCCGCACTGCTCCAGTCTACCCAGCTGTACATGGGTACCCAGTAGGATGATTGAATTGTTAACGTTCTAGCACTTGAAATGAATGGTTGAGTTACTCCCAATTGAACTGGTAATGTGAAATGAATGCACCTTGATTATAATAATATATTCATTATTACTGGATTATTATCTTCTTTCAAACCCAGATGAGAGTGGAAAACACTGTATGGTTATTTCTCTGTGTCACGCCGACCTCTGGGAATCATTCAATAGACTGGGAACAGAGATGATCATCACCAAATCTGGAAGGTGAGTTCAAAGGTCAACTAGGCCCGACATGATGGGAAACAGCAAACTATGTACAGAAAAGAAGAAGAAATTCATCAATCGTACAAAACACATATAATATGTTACAGTCGATGATTTTAATTATGATAATTATTTACAAAAAAAATAGAAAAAATGCGTTTATTTTGATGTTACGAATTCAGAGTATGTTACGAGTTATTTTGAGTTTCCCTCTACTTGTGTTAATGGTAATAAAGGAGGATGTTTCCTGCTGTCCGAGTAAGACTGCCCGGTGCCAAGCCGGACTGCAAGTACAGGGTATCACTCGACTTCCAGTCCGTCGATCAACACAAATACAGATACGTATACCACAGGTATGTAGGCCTACAGATCTATGCCTGTCTACTAAACGTGTAGTATAGTCTATTACGTACGTTCCGTGACAACGAAATTCTTTAATTTTCTCCCGCGGACCGCAATTTGATTATGAAAACAAAGGAATGTGAGACATTTGGGTTATATCTAACGCAGTGTTGTCAGAATTGCTTACAAATGTCAGAGGAAAAGTATAATTAATTAGGGGTGGGTTATTGGGGCATATTTCTAGATAATTTGAAATAATCAGAATATATAAAGTAAATCAAAATTGTCTTGAAAATATAGCAGAATATTTAATAACCCTGTTAGCTGGGTAGTGTCATTTCCCTATGCAAAAATGCATTTTCAAATTCATATAATATGCACTCTCAGTTATGTGTGAGTTATATCCATTGTCAACATCGATTGTCAGCTTCTAATCAATAAATGCATGTTCCGATATATGTATCAGTTGTCATATCAATGTTTCTATACCAGTTAGTAAGCAGTTTCCTTTACTAAATGTATCCAATTCCTGAAAATGCATTACTAAATATATTTAATTGCTGAAAATACATCAACAGTTCAAAGTGGATGGTATCGGGAACAGGAGATAGTCCACTCTCTGACCGGAAGTACGTTTATCAGGACAGTCCAGTGGGTGGTCAATATCTCGCTGACCACGTCATCTCCTTCGAGAAGCTTAAACTGACCAACAACGATGACCCCAAGGTCGGTCAGGTTGGTGTCACGTGCTCGTAATTAACCCATAATCTTCTAAAGTAATGGAGATATAACTGTGAATGCCATGTACTCATCACAGACATTCTCCAAACCCGCCCATAATATATATATATAAGTAGATATAAGTGGTTGGCGTTTCGAAGTCATGTAACAAACATCTATGATCCTAAATTCCTAATGTCAATAGAGTTATGAAGTTAAAGTGTTAAATTGTTTGTTCAGATGTCGCTGATGTCCATGCAGAAGTTCATCCCGCGCATTCACGTCGACATCCTCTCAGCAGATCTGAAGCTACAGTCACGATTTGTGACGTCATTTCCGCAGACATCATTTATGGCTGTCACAGCATACCAAAATCAGGAGGTAAGAATGGACTTTAAAATGTTCTGTTTTAAAAACTACTGTACTGTATATGTTCTTTGCAGTAGTACTAGTAGCCTATCGTTAGAGTATTTACTCACTCTCAACAATGACCATTAATTAAGAGTATGCTTGGCCTACTAAAATAAACCTTTCCTTACATTAAAATCTGAATATAGAATATTATATTGTTTAAACAGTTGTATTCCGGGAATGAATGAATATAGGGCCTACTTAATGGAAAATAATACAGTACTTTCTAAAATAGAACAAAATATCTTTCAATTCATCAAAATAAGTTTCATCTCTCGGTGTGTGTGAATCTTTCTTGAAACTTGATAATTTATCATGAGACATCTAGTATCAGATATTTCATCACTCACACTGGATATCGGAGAAGACATTCTGTTCTATAGTGTAGTGGCTAGGTGATACCCTAATGATAGAGAGAAAGAACCCCGTGATGGTGTTAACTATGAGGATGACACAGAGATAGCAGAATGCCTGGTTAAAAGGCTACTATCTGCAGACAAACAACGCACCTCCGATAACACCACCCCGGCACTTGAGCAATGCTGATAGGCGGCGTGTGATCGCGAGGGGTAGCAGCCACACTGCCACCCCAAACACTCCACCCTGCGACCTGGGGGACAAGAAAGATGTAGTTTGACTTCTCACGGAAATTAAACAATTCATATCTTTGAAGAACACTCATGTATGGTCCCTGTTGGTTATGTATACTTATAACTCGTAATTGGAAAATAGTTAAGAAAATTTGTTATTTAGAGAAAATGCTGGCATTTGTTGATTAAGTTATTGATTAAGTCCGCATGATATAGGCGAAAAGATAGAAAGAAAAAACACACACACACACACACACACACACACACACACACACACACACACATGTGAATGAATGAATGAATGAATTAATTAATAAATGCATACATGAATTAATGAATGAAGAAATGTATGAATTAATATATACGATCACATGGCAGCATCTCTATTTCCAACGCTTCATGCTATGTTTTATCTGTGTTATCCTCATGGCCTGTTCTCAGATCTATCTCACGTGCGTCCTCGTACTCTGATAATCCAGCATGGCTTATAAGGGTATCTCTCTTTGCTATTGTAGATAACACGACTGAAAATAGCCAGGAATCCTTTCGCGAAAGGTTTCAGAGATTCAGGCAAAAACAGGTAAATGGATCTTTTTCAAAGTTAAATATATCATAAACATACAATAATGTACGTACACAAACGAATTAAGAATTAAGAAAACAATATGAGTAATATTATGCATTTCCAAATAAGTACAATGATTCACAACTTAACGAAATATTTACCAATATTATGCATTTCATTGTTTGATAAGTACATTTAATACTTACATATAATATTATACTAGTATATTAATTTTGATTGGAACAGCATGTAATGTACAGATATATCTGTACTTGTATGAATTGTATTTTGGCTTCATACCCATGTGCATATAAAATGTATGAAGATAATTAGCAAGCATGCTATTGTTTTATCTACAGGAGTTCCCTCGAGGCCGTGATGTCATCCCTCCATAACTTCGTCGTAATGAACAACGTTGAAGGCTATTCGAGGAAACGGAATCTTTCGAAGGAAGGTATGCATGGCAGGCACCGGTATATCAGCTCACATGGGCATTTGTTCTTTGAATGTAAGGACGCCATCATAGCGGATACTGACAGTACTGTGTCGTGCGATGGTCATTGATAATAGTATACATTAACTACACGAGAGGCATAGTGGCTCAGTGACAGTATACTTCCCAGGGAGTCGAGAGGGAAAATGAGAGCACACTGATTCAATGATTGGGGTAATAATGTTGCGCTATGAGCGTGGATTTGATGCAATATAAATGAACACACTATAACAAAAAGAAACAACAGGAAACCAATATTACGTTTCTGTTTCAGCGCCAGATCTGTCAACAGCAATCTTCAAACCAACTCCGGCCAAACGTTTCTGCTTGCCATCGTCGCTAACGCCTTGGCAGTACTCGTCTGTTCAAGACCACGGCTGCCAGTGTCATCTGTGCGGAGGCTTAACTGTGGACTGTCGTCTGGCAGTACTAGGACAATGTCCTGCCCGTCCCATGTCACACGATCCTAACTGTACGAACAAAGATCCTGCAGTTTGCGAATACTGCTCGTGTAGCTCCTTCCTTCCACACTGCTATGATAGAACGTACTCAGGTGCGGTCCTTTACGAAGAACCTTCGATATCCCGACTAGCTATGACGTCATGGGACGTCAAACCGGAAGTGCATGTCAAGGTCAAAGAGGAATTCGAGTCAGACTGACAAGTGGTAGACTTTCGTTAACTCGGATGTCGTAATTTGTAATGAAGCAAAGAACGAGATGACAATAATTGAGATGTATTGAAAAGCTGGTCATGTAGATGGCATTGTTTCATTACTTCGGATTCTCTTGATGTCCACGGTGCAGTGTGTACTATATATAGTACATGTATATAACGAGCCAATACCCAGTTGTTTATTCAACTTTTTACTTTTCATGTCATTGAATTGTATATACATGTACTGGTAAAATAATAACGTACAAACATCAAGCTGATTGCTGTTCTCGTTTCATTCAGTGGTTCCGCATTCTCGCCTACCAGAGCACACTCATTCGTAATAATAAATACTAATAAGGACGCTTATATACTGTATATATACGCGCTGAACTCCACACCGATAAGGCATACCGAAACCGCTAACAATAAAGGGAGACAAAGCTTAGACATTATCGGCTGAAAAGAAAAGTTTTAAGTTTAGTTTTAAAGATATGAAGTGAATGTGTACGTCTGAGTTCAAGAGGAAGACATTATTTTAGTTGACTACGGAGATGACTACGGGGTCGATCTGGTGCGACACCTTGAAAGAAATAAAGAGTGGATGGTCAGTCCAGTATTCGTGTAGGGCAAGGAATCTGACCACTCTTGTATAGACCTTGACCACCATGATGTGTACCATTAGTGGAGAGTTGCCACGTCATTTACATCCGCAGTCCTTGTGAATTTAGTGCAATTCAATTTATTTACCCAAACCACCCACGGTGGTACAAGAGCATGTTGTAAAAACCAAACAGCAAGTAGTAATATTACATGATGAAACATTAAGTTTTCTTTATCGCCGATAATACGACTGATACTAACTTTGATAAGTTGTTGACAGCTTTTACTTTTACGGTAACAGTTCATGATAGTTCTGGTTTTGACAAATTTGTCGTTTTCTTTTCACTATATTATTAGATTGTTCATGTGGTAAAGTGCCTTTAAAATATACTCTTGGTAAATTAAATGCCTGGTTTAGGTTACATAACAATATACTGCAACATGGGAATGCTTGATTCCCAATAAAACCCTAACGAAGTTCCAAAGATTTTCACATTAATACTTTGGTGTAAACAGGTCATTCCCTATATGGGTGTTGAAAAATATATATCTTATCTTAGAATTTTGCAAGTAACTGCACATCTACTAGTAGTACTAGTACTAAGATATATACTGAAGGAGGTAGTGACAGGTGCTTCCTCTCCACACGATACTTTGGCTGCAAAAATTAAATGTCACAGACAATTCCTCCACGGATATACATGTAATTGAACATGCTACAAGACGACAGTCTTCCAACAAAGTCTGGTTTTCAGAGAGATCTAAGCGCATATAGCTTCATCAAATTTTTGGTAGGATTTGTAAGGCAACCGACAGGACAGATTTTTCCAATTTGGCTAGTTCGTTAATATCGGTCAAGAAATGTAATTTGCTCATGGGAGGAAATATGAAAATATTGCTATTGCCAAAATATGAGAAGGTTTCAGTGTAAGACAGAGAAATGTGGACTGTTTGTGTGTAAAGATTGCCCATACCTTGCTGCATCCCCAGATAGATTATTACACGAAAATACCATAGTTGAAGTAAAATGTCCATATACATCCAGAGATAAAATGATCAGTCCTGTTTCTGTGCCCTATCTCCTTTATGATGATAATGGTAAGCTATCATTA
>JAVCKZ010098691.1:0-11122 GCA_034780755.1 Lepetodrilus elevatus | reverse complement strand
ATTATATAGAAAAATAAAATAAATATTAAAAAATTATGATTAAATACGTGCAAGTATGATCTTGCCCCTTTAAAAGGAAAAGGCTATATTCCTGATTATATTATCTCCGCTTGTATTACAATAGTATGGCATCCTTTCACAAAGTTCTCTTGTCCGCTAAGTGACCATATCGCTCTTTGCAGAACTATCGTCAAAGGGAGCTTTATATTATGGTGATACCCAGTACAAAAATACCGCAACTTGAGTTTGTTAATACAAAACTTTAATTTGAAACAAACCATTAAAAGTAGGCTCAACATCTTATTGTAATTTAATCTTTCGTAACCGAAATTGTTTACGTCCGTCCGAGTAATTATACAATGATCAATCCGATCGCCACCTCACTGCGGCTAGCTTAAGACTCAAATCAGAAGGATCTGTGAAAGGATGTCAGTAAATAGAAATACTGTAGCTAAGACCAGCGAGGGATTGGCATTCCTACCTTTCCCGGGGATCAGGTTCTAACAGCAGTCTCAGAGAAATGCCAATATTCACTAACACACGTACCTTTTTTAAGCAGTACAGGCTTGCCCGGAAGTACCTCTATATTACTCATTATCTACCTATAGAGAGGTTAACATATGCTCGCCCTTTGGCTAGTGTGTGTGTGTGTGTGTGCGCGTGCGTGTGTGTGTGTGTGTGTGTGTGTGCGCGTGCGTGTGCGTCTGTAACAATACATAATTATTTAAGGTGCATATGGAGACCATTGCATCTTTTGTAGTTTGACGTCACCGGAAGTAGCTTTCATCTGGCGTTTATATACACGCAGTCGTATATATCTTCCAGCTACTAATCACAAACCAGGCCCCGATTTATCGACAAAATAATCCCCATAAAGACGCATCCGAGATATAAAACGCAGCTCTGTTAAGTTCCCAATTGGAACCGATTGATATTTCTTTCGAGAAATGCAAATACCCGAGTTTTCTCACCGGTGAGACGTAAATATTTTCAGGAGAAGCTTGCAGGGTATTGCATTCCTGAGAAGAACCAGTTCAAGCTATACATTAAAATCCTTTAAATGTCCTTTCAATGTCATGTTAGGTTTTCCCAAAGTCCTTTTAAATGCAATCTCATTAAAATCAGACAAGAAACTGATGCTCAGAGGACGGTTCAGGAGTGCGCGAACCCGTGAAATCGAGGCGAGTATACACTGTTTCCAAGCAATCAGCTTTCCAAGGTGGAAACCTTCATAGTTGACGTCACGCGATAACTCGCCCTTCTGAACAGGCCTCAGATACCTGTACATTGCTACGTTCCAAACGAATGTTAAAATGTTTAAAATGACACGAGATCCGAGAACAACCCAGCAAATCTATCCTGCTTTCTTCCAGGGTACATGGGTCCCAAAGCGTCAACGAACGACGGCTTTGAGCGTTGTTTCGGGGTCAACTACTTGGGCCACTTCTACCTTACCATGCTTCTGAAGGACAAGCTGAAGAAGTGCGCCCCGAGTCGCGTCATCAACGTGGTGTCCGACGGCTACCTGAAGGGCAGCTTTGACTGGGAGGACCTGTCCATGACCAAGAACTACGACATCTACAAGGCTTACTGCAGGAGCAAGCTTGCACTGACCTCCTTCAACGTGGAGTTCCATCGTCGATTTGCTGCTGTAGATGCCGTCTGCTCATACGCAGTACATCCAGGCAAGTGTTCAGGGGATCGCTTCTCGGAGCTCTTGTATCCACTGAGACCATAATATAGACTTAGTGCTCTCGTAAGGGCACGATTCTCATGTATTGGAGATGGCTACGAGACCATACACAGTACTGAACAAGTCTATTCCACTGTTTTGTTGTTTCAAAATGTTTGAACTGAGGTATTGATCACTGCCTGAATAGATCAATATTTTGTTTGGTATTTATCAAATACGGTGGTGGCAATTAAAAAAAAAAAATTAAAAGATTTTTGAAAAAGAAAATGGTGAAAAAATGTATTGAAAAACATCAAATATATTGGCCACAAGGACAATGTTGTATGGTTATTCTAGATTTTCATTATTATACTTAGCATCTCTGGTTGTCTTCAGCAATATGCTTGAAGCTGAGCAACAGATCAGATCTAAAATTAATATAGATCAGTAACATGCACCGGTTGACCTTTTGTCAACCTCCTTCAACTCATAATTAAAACATCTCGAACGTTCACATGCACAATCTGTCTGTCAGCAGGGGTAATAGGGCGACAACTAGAACCACAATAAGTTTTAATTATTACTCATGTCCAATGCATGACAAGGTTCCAGTTTCATGATGACGGTCCTTTCTTTGCAGGTCCTTGTTGTACAGATCTGATGAGGAACTGGCCAGGGATGACGGGCAACATCTTGCGAGCCATGTCACGGATCCTCTTCAAGACGCCCGAGGAAGGCAGCCAGACCATTGTATACTGTGCCATTGCCGACAAGCTCAGGGAGCACTCCGGTACCAAAATGTTCGTCAACTGCAAGCCTCTCAAACTCAAAGAAAAGGCAAAGGACAAAGCCCTTGGCGGCAAAATTTGGGATCTCAGTCTACAGTTGTGTGGCATGGAACCGGATACTGTACCAGAAGAGGAGGTGGTGGTTCCGCCCAAGCAGGAGGACGGCGCGAAGAAGCGTGAAGCTGCCGCTGCTGGTAAAGATTCAAAGCTTCCCGTGGCACCAGCTCCTGCTAAAACTGCGGCTCCTGCTGTGGCTAAGAAGCCGGCTCCAGAAGCTCCTAAGCCTCAGAATGTTCCTATGCAAACCCCTGCAGATGCTCAGTCCCCCTCCTAGACAACCAGACTGTGGATAGTATTTGTCTTTGTATGTGGATGTATGGGCAGACATTTCTGTGAGGACGACTTCTCAAGGATGCCAGCCCAATGTCTTCAACAAATGGGCGTCACATCAATCCCATCTCGTCACGCAACAAAGTCATCTGAACTCGTCCAGCTTTGCGGGATGTAAAAGTCTCGAGGATATAACTGTTCTATGTCCGTGGTGATGACATCGCATCGCAAGCAATTGGATTAGTAACTTCTCAAAGAGTTCCTCGATATCTTTCACCTCTGAAAATTCCGTTCCAGGAAACGACCACCTTACGGTGGTGTGGTGTTCCGATACATATCCACTTGTTACTGTGTCCCAGATTGATGCATGCTTGTGTGGTAGATAGACTCAAATGTAAGCCAGTTTAAGAACATCAAGAAAGTGTGTTGAACTACATGTAAGAGTGAGTGACCACCAAGTCTTTGGTTTTACATTACAACATTCAAGCTTTAAAGCATGAGCCTCTGTGCCTCCTTGGATATACTTTTAGTGCCTTAAGACATTGACTAGAACATTGCTGCCCAATATACTGTTAGTGCTAGTGCCTTGAGACATTGACTAGAACATTGCTGCCCAATTGGATATCTATTTAATTCTTAAATGGACATGAGTGCAATCAAGTTTTTTTAGTCCGCTCATTAATATTATATACGCACAGTGACTAACGTTATGCCAGCCTAACATTTGGAGATTATTTATTATTAGGCTACAAGGAGTGAATATTTTTACAAGACAATTATGAAATATTCATAAAATGAACTATTGTGATAGCATATAGCCCTGCCTAGTGACTTAAAAATAGCATTCTGAAGGTCCAGATCTATGCAAACTTGGACAAAATGTGCCAAATCTTCACCAGTATTGCTCACTTCATACAAGAAGCACGTGATCATTTCTCCTATGCATATCTTATACATATATGTCAATGTATGTATGCATGCAATTTTCTGTTTCGTAGTAGACAAATGTTTTGTTATATTAATATTAATTTATAGGCTGTTCCAATGAGGAGTATATATTAGATATTTTTGATTGAAGATGTGAATTGGTATTTTTGCCTGTAATAAAGTGTAACTTATCGGCAAATGTTCTAAATGCAAGCCTTATTTTACAATAGACACAAAAATGTATAGCAATGACATTAACATTACCGGTATAGGACACTGCGAGATGCGGAAGTAACAATATTACTGCCCTCACTGCTGGATTAGGTACAGGCAGTGCTCTATAGGGCATCTCCGGTTGCCTCCAGCATGAAGAGGATTAAACTAAACTATTATATCTAGATCAATTGTTTACTATTTACCTGCAGATCTAATAAAATAAAAACTCGAAGAACAATATTAACATAATAATTGCATCACATTTATTGTCAATATTTAGATCAGAAATTTCTAAAATTAATGTCATGAAACACATTACCGGTAGTGATATACAAATCAATTCCTAGTCCATGTTAGTCAAAATAGTTTGATGTCGGTCTTTGATGCAGAGTAAATTGTAAATCTCCCTCCATTAAAAACCGATTAGTTGGACTAAGACCATGTATATTGATGAATTTATTTGATATGCACTACCATAACAAAATATAAGGGAACATATAATATTTACATTTTTCATTCAAACAGAGGCATTTTGAGTTTTAAGAAATACTGTTTTAGTGTACCACTTCAGTGGTCTAATTAAAGGGGGTCCTGGAATTCATTCTAAAATGTGCAATGTTAAAACTTAAATGTATCTAAAGGTACAAATTACAGATTTGACCACCATTAACATTGAGCCAATGGAGAATGATCCCCTTATTATTTCCTGAATTTCTAACACTGCCACTTCACATATCTGCACTTGAAAGTAACATCAAAATCTCAACATCATCGTTCCCTTAAATTTTGTCGGTAGTATATTTCTACACGTGGCAAACATTCCGACATATACCAAGCATGCCAAAGAAACAGCATTGGCTGCAACAATCCTGGGCTGTACACATATGTATCTGGTGGAACTAACTTTATTGCTGCTCTGACATACACAACAGTTTACAAATTACTGGCAAAAAAGAACAAGCCAAATCTATTTCCCAGCTTGTGGCAGCATTGATACCACGGATTCGAGATCCATTTACGACAATGCCAGTATACTGCACTGACATTTGTGAGCAGATCGTGCAAGGCTGCATCACCAGAAAGTACAACGCGCGGCCAAATGTCTTCCAAACCACACTCTGATCGTCTTTCACTTTGGCTCTTTGGAACCTTCACAGGGAAACACCTGTGGATGCTCGGGGAAGCGAAGCCTGAACAAACACAAACTCAGCAATACCTAGAGCCTGGAGCCGGTGGGTAGTCCAGTCCTAACACAAACCCAGCACTTCGTAAGCTTGTTGTTACAAGTTAATCTAAAAATGTTTAGAATCTCATCTATGCATTTCAACCAATTATTCTGCTCTGTTGAGGTCAAATTAAATTTTTGGTTTCAGGGTTAGAAATTAACTTTCAAACATACTTGCCCGAATAATGATATAAATAACAAAACAGGAAATTTCTACTAGCCGGTAGGATACCTTTAACATTAGGAGAAATGGATCGGGCTGCCTGGCGAGTGGGAACTTCTAACCCTGTGTTATTATATATAATACAATTAACAGAAGCACAGTTAAATAAAATTTGATTAATGTCTTGGCATCTTCTAAGTTCTATGCAAAACTCCCTATTCAGCTATATAAATGTCTTTTGGTGGGGGTCATTTGAATATCTACAATGTTAAAATAACGGATTTGACCTCCATTAACATTGGGCCTACGGAGAATGACTCCCTCATTATTTTCTTAATTTCGAACACTTTTAAGTAACGCTTTGTTTATTCTCTTTCTCCACACATGGTGGTACAAGAGTAAAATGAAAATATTTACTACAAAAGATATACAAGAATGTATACAATACAGACGCCAACAGCAACACTAGTAACAGTAGAATTGGAAGGATGTGGAACCTCCAGTGTCCTGCGCTCAGCACGACCATGACATTTCACAAACCTCCATCTTGTCATCACATTTCATTGGCAGTCGGCCAGAATCGCGCGTACATGTGCATTGCACGTCGCACGCACAGCAGTACTCCTGGGTATGAATCCTGCATGTTTGTTGAACAAGAACACACTGACATTTCACTATCAATTGCCATACATTGCTGTTGAAGTCACAGAGGAAACAGTGAGGACATAAAATATCACCTTGTTGCATCCCACTATCAACAAGTACGATCAGTTCCTGGTGTTGATTACGAAGTCTCTTTCATCTTTCTGTCAGATCTTCATGTGAAGGCGTGTATAGAATTATTTCATATTTACATATAGCATCCTTCTTTTTCAATGCATCACCCTTGACACAATTGTTCATCAGCCGGGATCGACACGATTCCAGTGTACAAGGGAGTATTGCAATTTCAACTCGAAAGTATATATAACAAACAAATAGAATTTCCGTCAGGTTTTCAAACTTCGGATGATGCTAGATGTGTTTCAGATGACCAGAACCAGTTAGCTTCTTATATCCTGTTAAAGAAACAACAGTGATGTAAAACAACGTAGACGTGCAGCATTATTAACATTTCTTTGGGTTCAATTCAAATTGTAGGCTATAGTATATTAATTTTGTTGTGGTGAGCAGTTTGGGTTTACCTATTTACATGGAAACATGTGAATGAGTGATTTGCTGCTTAACAATAACATCACACTGGGAATATTTCATCCATAAGTTTCAACAAATAGTTGATAATACAATAAGACAATTTAGATATTTGTATTTTTATTTATTTTTAATTGGGTTTTTAAAGATTTTGTTCACTTATATCACGGCTTGTCAGTTTAGGGTAGGAGGAAACCCACAACATCCGTAACACTGAATGTTGCAGTAAACCTGGAAGCACCGGCTTGTACTGACAGACAAAGGAGGATATCTGCATTGCCACTCTACAGACCACGCATCCTATAACTTTCATGAACATTGATGCTGGGCTCCAAGGGCGGGATTTGAACATGGAACCTTTAATACAAGTGTAAACTGACATTTTATCAGCTCATAGACACACATAACATGCTTGACAAACAAAGGACTCACTTTTTAACAACTTGTACGACATCTTCATCACAGAGTACGTGTTCTTTTCCAACTTTCTGCGGCTGATGTCGAGCAGATGAACCCCAGACTAAGGCGCTGGAAGAATTGCATGATAACAGTACTGTCTGAGTGCATGTAACATTGGCAGTAACATGCGAAAATTGTGAGTGAGTGAATATGGAGTTTAACGTTGCTGCGGGAATCTTTCACCCATTTGCTACGAGTAAAAGTTGTGACAAGGAAAGTAACATGTGGGAGTTGTAATAACATGATACAAGGAATAAATGAACGATATATAGCCAACAAGGTGATCAGTTAATAAACAAGTTTAATAATAAATATTGAGATGAGATTGGATCCACGTTATTTATTTGCTGAGTTGGCCTGAGTTATTTCCCTTGAATTTGGGCAATCTCAATGAGCGTTTTCGATTACGATATCCTGGTTGTCGGGGCAAAATGTATGCGCATGCGTAGTGAGTATTACCCATAACAAATTGAACGAGAAAATCCGTTGTCGGACAACTGCACACCAAACAACATATCAGTTCACTGTTATGTTTACCATAGCATTCACGTTCAAATCCATTATATCACAGAAAATACACTGTGCATAGCAAATGTCTTGATTATGTGCGCAAAGTTATTTGTTACAAAAGTATGCACCTACTAATGCTGTGACATTCAATCTTAATGAATACACGCTTACTGATTACAAAACAAAGATATTCCTCGCATGACACCATCTTGAAATCCTAGTACTCCCGACAAAACCAAGAGCACGAGGAGCGGATCAATTCATGACGCCACCACATGCTCCGACAACGATCCGCAGTGTTCTATTTAGAAATCCTCGTGCCCCGAGTACCCCGACAACAAAATCGAAAAAACGCTCATAGGTAGAAAAAGACAATCATATAAGAGCTCCAAAATTTCATCTGTGTTTGTCTTCAACTTGAAGAATGTAAAAATTGTTTTCAACATTGACATTATTCTAAAAAGAATAGAACTAAGCAGCACACACATTATTTATTGTACCAGCATTACCATTGGTAGAACTTACTATTTGAATTCCTTCATGATGCTTCTGTGGATTTTATTACAGAAATCTTCTACCGAACTCCTTCCATGCTTCACAACAACAGGTGAACTATAGTCCGGCAGCTGTCCCTTGGGCTTGGTGTATCTGTCAAGCATAATTCATTGGTCGATAACTGCCATGTTCAATCATTTATGCTATTTTTAATTATTATTCATACTTGTAATATTCTTCACCACAGATATCTGAAAAATTGTTACACATGGAGATAAACAATAATTTATTCATTGATGTAATATAACGTAATAATAATAATGCATTTGTAGAACAGAGATATCTTCCAATATGATGATCAATGATGCTTAAACCTTCTCACTGCTGAATAAAATCAAAGTGTTCTATTTCTGCAAGTGGTCAGGCAACTTAACTCGTCTTCAGCAGGGAGAGGGTTAACAGAACAGTGAGTGAGTGAATATGGAGTTTAACGTCGCTGCGGGAATTTTTCAGATAAAAGCAGTAATTGACAGTAATTCTACACGTTCTGTGTTCAATTCGAATTTAGAAGCTATCGATTCACAATTTAGAAGCTATCGATTCTAAATTTAAAAAATACTATAGACCGTTACCCCCTAATTGAAAGTCTATTACTCATAGGTTTCACGGAAGAGATGAGTTTTGAGTTGCTGCTCTTATTAAATCAGTTGCTGTCGTGATAGAATTTACTCACATTCGAACGAGTTCGAGGTATTCCCACATCTTCTCCAGCAAATCGTCAAAGTTCCACTTGTGGTGAGCCGAGATTGGAACGCAGTGCGGCACTTTGTAGATAATGTCCAACTCCTGAAAGTAGCGATGTCTAATTTAACCATAGAACAGGGCAGGTGGCAGCACAATGGTAGAACGTTTGGACTTCGGAGATAAAGGTCCCAGGTTAAAATCTCAGAAACACGGCTTCAATGTTCGCAAAAGTTACATTTCTGATGCGATCATGATGGGATGCACTGTCTGTACCATGGCAATACAGATATCATCCTTGGTTTGTCAGTACCAGCTGGTGCTTGCAGGTTTACTGCAACATTCAGTGCTATTGATGCTGCAGGTTTTTTCGAGAACTAAACTGAAAAGATGTGATGTCAGTCACGTAGATATGGACATACTATCCGTGGCTTTCAACAACCCTGATTACACAACAACCCTGATTACAACCATCAAAATGCATGTGCACAACCAGACTTATTCAAGACAGTCATACAAGAAACATGAGCTTAGCTTGCCTCTATAGAAATCTGATCTATTTTGTTCAGCAGAAATATGCACGGGATGTACACTCGGTTGCCTTCAATCACGTCGATCAAATCCTCCATCGTGGCATCGTATCGCAAGGTGATGTCGGCATTGTGGATTTTATACTCTTGCAGTATCGTCTTCACCAAGTCCACATCCAATTCTGACTGGCCAACCTGTTCAGGGAAATATTAGACATGACATTTAATATACCTGACCCTTTTTTTACCTTGCCCCGAGATTACGAAATTTTTCTGAGTACGATTTCATACTCAACTCAGAATTTTGTTCATAAAACGTCATGTTTTTTAGCATAGCATGTGAGTTGAGCACAAAAGATGCTTTTCAACAATAAAATCATACAAATACCATTGATACCATAAAACTAGATAGAAAGTACATCTGGAACTAAAAACTCAAAAAATCTTTAAAATGCCATTTTCTGGTAGAAATGTTTGATTTTATGGTCACTTCAGTTAGTTCCTTTTGCAAAGCTTGCTCTACCAGCAGTGGTACTCTTCAAATCATTTCACATGCCTTTGTCACTTTGAACACATCCCAGCTTTCTAAACAAGCTCTCTGATTGTCTACAAACATATTTTATACAGCCAATCATATTGTTCCAGTAACTCTATCCTTGCTGGATTTAGGGCTGAAATGGGTAGGACATTTGGTACTCGAGTAATCATGTTGAATTACTTGACGAGTACTCGAGTACTCGCAAGTCGGGCATGAGCAAACTAGGGACATCCAGGGGCATTAAATTTTAAAATCTATATGTCCGCCATTGTTCATTACAAAGGGGAAATCTCCCTTGAGTACTGGAGTATCAATTTACTTCTTGAGTAGTACATGTACCCGACCCGTACTTGAGTACTCGGGTACCCGTTTCAGCCCATGCCGGATTAGGCACAGACAATGCTCTAAGACATCTCCGGTTAGCCTCTAGCATGGAGAGAGTTAAGAAAACAGACTGCTCAGGTTGAAGTTAGGCACAATCGAGATCGGCCAATGCATAGATTGATGACCGAGAACCTGAGAGTATCTAAGATTCCCTCCTGCCCCACATTGAGAGACAGGCTGATAAACTTGTGGCATCACCTTAGACAAGTGGCTTAGTACGAAAACTCCTCTGTTCACCTGGCTAGCAGAGAATGGGTACCGGGTAGGATGACACCATCATGTGAATGGTAACCTTGTAGTGCTGGAAACGGCAGCTTGTGTTGAATACTCCCCAGGCAGTTGAGAAGGAACACTGAGTGTACACTCATCCATTGACCAGTGATAATCACGTGGTACTTTGAGGATGTCTTAGTGGGTGGATTGGGTGCATTATAAATACCGGGTATACAGTAGACCTCGCATATAACGTACTCATTGGGACCGGCTATTTTGGTCCATTATATGCGAAGTACGCATATGACGTAATTAGCGTTAGACGGAACCAGGATTTCAGATTCAGTCCATTATAGGCTAGTGTCTGGTTTATCCGAGGCCGGGATATGCGAGGTCTACTGTACATTTATTACTAGCATTATATTGTCAGACAACTTACTGTGCTGGTTAGATTCAACCCTCCCTTGTCTTTCTTCTTGAAAACTATGTTAGGCGGTATTTTATTTAAGCGGATGCCAAAGCCCTCCATTTCTCGCTGGATGATCTTCTTGTGCTGCAGGGGTTTCAGGACATCGAGTACGATGAAGATTAGACTGCAAGTCCTTGCAACTGAAACAAACAGAACACAAACGTGATATGTGTAGCGTATGAAAGAGTAGTCCTGGCCCCGAGATTACGAAACTTTTCTGAGTACGAATTCGTACTCAACTCAGAATTTTGTTCATAAAACGTCATGTGAC
>JAVCKZ010098690.1:0-24310 GCA_034780755.1 Lepetodrilus elevatus | reverse complement strand
AGATCGCATCGTATGTACACTCACACGGTACGATGCGATGCATCGTTACGACGGATCGACCCGTGTGAGTGCACCTTTACTGGATTATGCAAGAGCACAGCTGTTTAGTGCCTCTCCACTCCAGTAACCTCCAGCATGGAGATGGTTAAACTAAAGGTGATAGCCACTGATACCACAAGTTTGTTTGTTACACTACTGGCGTACTGCACCTGTATATTGCATTCAATTATGATCGTGTCATAAAAGCTAAAAATGGGAGTGAACGAAAGGGAGGAATGTCGACATAGGGCGAAACTGCCACCCGTAATCGGTAATGCACCCTGCAAAATCAAGTGCAATGTCGTTTGTTTACCTGTTTACATTTCTAGCAAACGAAAACTCAATCAGCTCAGAGCTGTCAATAGGTAGGTCTGGCATTCGACAGTCGACTATCTGTCGACTAACAGATAATCCATATTTGTTAGATCAATAAATGTAAATGGAGAATATGCTAACGTTTATCTAAAATCAGTAACAGTATAAATGGATGGATACTTACGCTGAGGAGCGTTCTCTGGAATTTCCGCCATTTTGATCAAGATGTCTATCTCCCGGTTGAAGAGCTCATACCAGAGTTCCCTATCCTTACCGCATTTGTCGCTAGGAGGTAATGACGTCATAAATTGAATAGGGAACCCAGCTATTTCATATCGTCACGTCGAGGTGCGTTTTCACATTGCCTGGCAACCGTACTTATATTTTATCATCGGCCGTTGAACAAGGGGATAGAAATATTATTTTCTGTCGGTAAGAATAACAGCCCCTGGCTAGATAGGAGGAAAAGGTAGCGCATTTATATTTTTGGTATATTCCAACAATGTTTGAAATCGTAGCGTGTAAGTTTATCAATATAAAAAAAAATGTATCAAATTGAAATGTATCTCGGTGACATCACCAACCACACAATAATTTTGTTATATTCTGCAAATTTTCACATCATATTTGGAGCAAGAATTTATAACATAAAACATAGCATAATAATTGTAGAACACAATGTCAATGACTGCTTGTTTTGCAAAATATTTATAACGAGTTAATTATTCCAGGATTGGCAAGAATGTCTAAATGAGAATTTATCCATTGTGTAATGTAAAATTTAACCATTCTAAAGCCTAATGCCTACATCAACATAGGCTACTACACTTCTTGCATTTAACCTTCACATTTATCAGAATTTTAGTAATCATGTTTGTTATGTATCAATAATGTTATTAAATAGCAATATACTATAGCCTATATATTATATACTACGCTTCGATTTCAAATCGAACTTGGAATACCATAAAAGAAATTATGTTATTGTTGGTTGGTGTTATGTTTATACTTGTGGTTGGAATGCAGAAAGAGAATTCAAAAATTAAAATCCACTTTCAAGTAGGCCCATTACTGCGCTCATCGCAACTGGACAGGCGATTTTGTTTTATAGGAGTAGCAGTTTTGTATATTGCTTGGATGTTTGTTAGGCTGCTTTATAACATTCGTTTTTCTTATCCTCGCACCATATAAAGCTCTTCGTAATTTCGTAAGGACTCACTTCATGTGGTATCACTGGCACGCATCTAGAGAAACTTGCGCAAACAATTTAGGAGCTATAGCCTACAGCAGATATAGAACACTAATTTTCATTGCATATATTTTCACACCAAATTTATCCGGAAAATTACTTTAATTCATTGGTTGGCTGTTTGCGCTCGTTGCTCTTTATATAGTGCCAGGGGTGCCACATTAAATGAGTTCTGAACGGAGTTAAATACCGCTTGCAAGGATGATCCAAATTCTAATATTAGGCCTACAATTAAATTTCATTCGTTATTTTAAACAAATCATTATGTTTAATATTTGCGACGTAATTATCAACCGCACTATATTGAACTATGGCATAGTGTATCCTTTATTTTCATGTTATATGCATTGGTAATTAATACGAACAATTAAGTTAGGCCTACTGATATATGCGCCGCGTCTTTTGCGCACGATGGATATCATTAAATTTCCTATTATATGACTGTAGCTGTACACAGAATAATAAAGAGAGGACTTGGATAAGCGTTTCGCTTTTGTCTCATCCTGTTGAATGTGTGTGAATAAAATATGTTGAAATCAAAAGCTATTGAATGTTAGTACGCGGCTGTTATAAATACCTAAATAATGAGAAAAGAACATTAATTTATTAAATTATGACAATGTCAATTATACTTGGTTTGAGTTTGATTTCGGAATATTGCTCTGTTCTTGTGGCAAAAACATTTTCGTTACATTCAGAGAATGTCTTATATTAGTAAATAATAAAATATACAATAATTTTAAAATAACAAGAAGTAGGCTATACTTCTTGTTGTTTTAAAAGTATATTCTAGCAAGTATAGCACAGTACTCAGTGCGTAGAATCATGCATAATAAGGATGGGCAATTTACATAATTTAGGGGTAAATTAATGTCTACATGTTCATAGTAATGGAAATGTCCAAATATATTCAGTCTAATCACGTCCTTTGTCAAAGAATTAGGGACATGATCATAAGGTAGGGTCATCCTCGCACCCCTTTAATTACGTTCACACTTCAGTGTGGTACTATGCAGCGAGTCCTGCGCGTAATAAAGTAGCCCTGGTGTGAGAGGATGAAGGTAGGGTATGAAAGAGTAATAACTGCTGGCCCTGTATTGCAAGGATGGCACACGAGAAGGGGTTTAACCCTATGTATGTTATAGACTGTACACCACGTGTTCTCAATTAAAAGTAGCAGTATTATATTCATGTCCACTCTCTGCAGACATTTACTTTGATTTCCTACCTATAGCTATAACAATAATCAGGTGACACGCTTTACAATGAGAGTAGTTCGCGCTGCAAGTGCCCTGTGATTATGTTAAATGCCACCTCTTCAGACTTCCAATGCCATGAATGCCAAATGGCCCCCGTGTGCAGTACTACGATATGAACTCGATTAAAGACATAATTAAAGCATTCACGAACTAATGTCGCACTTGGCACAATGTTGCTGTCTCTTTAACTCGCACTGAAAGAATACGGCCAATAATGTATATACAGTCTTGTCAAATCGTATACATTTACGAAGATTTGTTTCGCGCGGGCTTGACGAACCGGAATCAATTGCGACTTTTCCTCCCGTGCACGTTGCCTGGTGTCTCTAGGTAGCGGCGAGACTGTAAACATACGGTGGAAGGAAGTCGACCGCTGGCCGTTCAACAGTATTAAATGCACACAGAGCCCTTATAGCTGCTGTGTGTTGCGTGTGTATAGCAGTGGGTTAACCATTCCTAGATACCACTTTCCCCAGGATATGAGGCGTTCCACACCGCTCTGAGAGATCTTACTTAGCTTGTACACATTCAAGGTAATATTCATGTTAATGTTGTTACTTAATGTTAACTTTATCCGCAGCATCTACCACGTAGGTATGCATAACGCGAGTGTATGACATATAGCTTACTATGTAGATATTAGCTCATGATGTATTGTATAGCCCGTGTGTTATAAGGCTGGAACTAGTACTTGATTGTGCTCGCAACCTTTTTATTGAAATGTATATTTACATAGGTATAGGTATAGGTTATATATATTCAAAAATAAAATAACGTAATCTATTATTTCTGTATGCTAATTGTTAAAACATAATTCTTCTTCTTACTTTGTTTTATAGTAACATGTTATTAGTTACTGAATTGTGGTTAATATTAATAACTGTGAGCTTATATATGTGTTAACCTGGCATAATATACATGTCCCAAAGGCGTCAAGAAATATATTAACTAGAAAACAAAAGACAATGTTCTAGCTAACTTACTGAATAGTGTTGTTATATCCGCTTTATACTAACTTCAAACATATCGTTACTTTTTATTGTACTATACTATGTCTTTCGTGCGAGTATGATACGCCATCCTCTATTTATTGTATTTATTTTTTATATTTGTGTCGCTATATATCACTAGAGATATATCATATTTCAACGATTTTTAATTTCTGTGTGACGTTTTATGATAGTGATTATTTTCTCCTGAAATAAAATGACGTCAGTTGACGGTGTATGTTACTACCCACTGGTTTCCCAATCAGCTTTCTTGTGTATAGGTTTGTAACCATGCTCGTGGGATTCGGCGTCACAATTAGTGATGGTAGGCCTGTGAATAATTCATTACGTGACTGACTGACTTCTCGGATACTAAACGACACAGACCACAACTGCACATATAATACACTGCAATGCTTCACCTGTAGTTAGGAACACGGCATAGCCCATGTGCACATTACACAATGCTGAAGAAATGTTTAAAATGATAATCCAAAGAATTATTCTAATAGGCCGATTGTATCTATAGGCGCCCTATTATTTATACATGTAGGCCAGGCGAAAGATATTCAAGGCGGAGGGGTGCTTTGTTATCGTGGGTAGCAGTTGTCATATCTCTTGTTATGTATTGGAAGAGGGTGGATTCCAATACTAATCGCTGTTGTATTTGTCAAAGGACTTGGCTGATATAATTGAGCAGGTCAAATATACGATTCAATGAGTCAGAACAGGCTTATAGTGTCACTCCCAGTTAAAGATACAGCAGCCAATAACAATAGGTAGCGTATGAATTATACACCATTTCAATAAATTAATAAAAAGTCCATTATTAAAAATCACATCGTTCGGTATTCTGAATATTATATTCCTTCCACTTATGATATAGCTGCCTTTGGCAATATATTTAATACACTGTTTAACCCTCTCCCTGCTAGATTAGGCACAGCAATGCTCTTTAGGGAATCTCCGGTTATATTCATCATGGAGTGGGTTAATCAAAGAATCCTGATTGTTTGGCAGTGTGGATTGTATATCAGTTTGGAGACAATCAGAAGGAATGTATTATACTCAAATGCTAAAATTTGATTCCTTGTCGATTAAGTGGCCCACAATACATTGACGTCCACATAGTAATTGGGTTGGCAAACAATATAGATATTATCGGCGATAGCAAGTTACTTGTTTTGTACTTGACAACTGTACCTTAGAGACGTGGTTCACTGACTTGCATGCTTCTCTGGCGAAACGTAAGTGTTGCCGATAGATGTCGCCATGGTGTCAACCGTCTACAGGGAACTCATAGCTCATATGCATCGATGTTTCCAGTCATGCAGTGTGCTAGAGAATGCAAGCTTTTGAAAGAATGAGGTGACATCGCAATTATGTTTTAGAAATGCGTGCCTATATGCAATTTTAATGAATTAATTTGTTAAGCAGTGATGTTCCTTATGACATTATGGCACCTTATGCATTTCTATTAAATATAACCCTCAAACAAATTCTTATATTTTTTATATATTTAATTCTTTTTGGATGTGTGCACCTATGCAGATGTAACTGATTACGTCCAATATTACTTTCAGATAGTCCAACCCATCCACCATGGATTTCCTCGGTCACACCCAAACCGCCACCTATATGACTGGGCCCAGGCACAATACCCAGACAGACTTCCTCCCCTCCATCAGCACCATGCGCTCCTCTTACAAGGCGTATGACACCTACCCCGCCCCGTCCCCACTCCGGCGGTCCCTCACCACCCTGCCCTGGAGACCCAGCACGTACTACCAGACGGCCCAGGTCAACCCCAACGCGGCCCTCACCCGCAGCATGCCGGACCCCATGTCGGCCCGGAACCAGCTCACGGAGCTTGACAACATCAAGGTTCCGCCGGTGTTCGCCGCGGCGAGGAACGCCCTGTACACCCGCTACACGCCCAACGACTGGAGCAGCTCGAACCAGACAAACTACATGAGCTCCGACAGGGTCCGGAGCGGCGCCGAGCGCCTGAGGTTCGACACCGTCCGCCTGTGCCGTGAGACGGACGACAAGACGCGCCGCACCCAGACGGACGTGGGCAAGAGGCTGGGCGAGAGGATCGGGGACATCACCTTCTGGAAGACGGAGCTGAACCACGAGACGGACAACATGGTGAGCGAGACCAACGCGCTGCAGGAGGCCAAGAGGATCATGGAGAAGGCCCTGTCGGAGACGGAGAACCCGCTGCACATCTCACAGGAGTGTCTGTACAACAGGGAGAAGAGGCAGGCCATAGACCTCGTGCACGACAACCCCGAGAAGGAGCTCATCAGGGTAAGCATTGACGTCCTCTTCCTGTCGTATCTTGCACCCATTTGTCTTGTAGTTCTACATGAATCGCCTTGGTATGATGCATGATGAACGGACGGAAGCTACCGTCTTAACCCTCTCCCTGCTGGATTTGGCAAAAACACTGCTCATTAGGGCATCTTCTGTTGCCTTCAGCAGGGAGAGAGTTTTAAAGTAGTCCCAATCGGTTCACCTCGGGACTATACACTTTCACTTTGCTATGTACAGTGGTGCCAGTCAGTTCCGTAGGTTAGACGAGTGATCTTAGTCCTTGTCAAAGACGTTAGAAGCAATTTCTTTCTTTCGTCTTTTTTTTTTTACATTCAGAAACAATACATCCTTCAAAGACATCTGAAATACATATTGACAAGGACTATAGTCCATAGGTTAATATTGAAAACCCTCACGGATCAGTCCATTCATGTTAGTTCATCTCCATCAGCATGCTTAGTATACCGGTAAGCTGATTTATCGATAAACCATTTCTGATCTGTCCTACAACTTATATTAGTACAAGTGGATTGTGTATACCAGGCGGCAGTGTACCAAACCGAATCATTGTATAGGTCTGGTCACCACAACTCTCGTGTAGATTAATTTGGTACATTGCACTAATGTACATTGGACACACAATCATGATATCCTCCGTGTATCCTGTTGTAAGCGTTTTCGTTTTGAAAGTGATGAGTAGAATCTTGTCAGTGTCTACAGGTCTAGTGTCTACCGGTATTTTATAAGTAGGCCCTGCGTGTATATCAAATGTTACTTGTCCTTCGATGTTTTGTGTGAGGTCATGTTTTGCTGTTTTGCCTGTTTATGCTTCTGTTGTCAGTGTTTCAACATACAATGTAGTTGTTTCTGGTACTTCCATCACAGGATGTTGGATCTGTTGTGCATTTACAATAGCTATTATAGCTTAGCTAAAGTTCAAGATGGCTGCATCCGAGGTTACATTGTATTATTTCAATATATGTAGTTTATATAATCTACACAATACACGTCATGAACTCGATCCTTTTCAGCCTGTCACACATATTGTATAGGATTTACATAGAATAGACATTATCGATTACATACGATGGTATTTGCTTAGGTAGAGAAAACTCGTCTGGCAAGTATGGAACTGCTGATCCATCATATATAAATGTTATCCGGTTAATATAAAAAAACGAGAGCTCAAAATAAAGTAAGCGTGCGAGTCAGTAATTTAACCTCTTGTTGTGGGTATTACTCTGTGATAAGCGAAGCTTAGTGGCGTTCACAGGGACTTTAGTATATCAGTCGAGATTTGTTCCCACTTGTATCGCGTATGGTATGTTGCTGTCGTTCCAGAGTGGAACGTTGATACCAATTATGCCCTACACTTTACACTAGTTATTTTAAACTACATGTCACGTGGCTGTGGTAATTCCGACCACCAGGGTACTTCTGAACACATGGTAATAGTTGTTTTAAATAATAAACCATGTATACATCAGGGTCAAGATGGACGTTTTCTCGTGTAGTCATCTTCTTGGTAGTTTACCAATGACATGGGATGTCACATTTATTTTAATATTTTACTAAAACAGAAATGAAAACGTAGTCATACTCGTCGGATTTATCCATAAATGAAAAGAAAAACCATTTGTCTAGGGTATTCTGACATGAAATTGGTAGTAGTGATCGGATTTGCATAGATGATAGTCTCTACCCAAGCTATAACGTTTTAAATAAATCATTTCTGATATATTGACAATAACACGCCTACAACTTACAAGTAGCCTACACTGAAAGGTGTCCTAATCACTTGCCGTTTACATAACGTTATTTTGACGACCGCGGTTACGGAATTATGTCGTTTCTCGTTTACAAATGTGCACCGAATTAACCACGTCTACCCTAGACTAAGTAGGCTATACGTCGATTTAATAGTTTTTGTTCACGGTGTTTAATTAACGTATTGAAATACAACTTTTAAACGAGTGTATTTAGTTTTGGGCGTTAGAATTGCATTGGGCGTTACTATATATATTGGTGTCGAGTTTTATGCGAATGTGTTCTGGACCTAGAAGCAGATAGCCTACGACATTGCTGGGCATTCACGTGGTGTATTCACACCAGTTCGGGGTCGCCTGCACAATACATTAGAAGTGAACCTGTATTGCTATTTGATAGCAGGTCTCTTGCAAACGTTGACCCAGATGGTTCATTCCAGGACACGTCTATTGACAAGCTGACAAGATTGACAGCAAGTTCTATGAATGTATGGCGAGTTCATAGTTACCAATAGTCCTAAAGGGTAGAGACTGCTTCTTGCTAGAACTGCAACATTTACCGTAATGTTCCATGTAAACTGGGGTATTCATTTCTTTCGTAGTTTTTTAAAAGGGATTAACATATTTTCAATTCACAGAATTGGCGAAAATACACAACTTTAGGAAAGAGACTGCTTAAACTTTTACCGTAATATTCAATGTAAACATGAGGCAATGTTTATGAAAGGGATTCGACTATTTTCAATTCTTAGATAATTTAGCGGAAATATTTCATTTGTAATGGCAATATGTTAGCAGTTGTAGGTGTTTTGTTTGGATTTATTTTTATAATGAACGTTTATAAATTATTATACCGGTACCTGCCATGTGGATTTCCCCTACCACTCCTTACCGTAGATGTATGTCCTCTGAATTTACTATGAAGACCCAGTGGGAATGTGGGAACAATATCAATGTGTGCCTTGTCATGAAAGCATATGGTAATTATAATTAACCCAGTGGACCTAGAACATAGACATGCGAGACATCCGACTTCACAGAGCGTAGTCCTAGAACATAGACGTGCGAGACATCCGACTTCACAGAGCGTAGTCCTAGAACATAGACGTGCGAGACATCCGACTTGACAGAGCGTAGTCCGTGTCGCCGTCCATTCAGACTGGAGTGCGTGTGTATCCAACGGACGAAGATATCTTCAGGATTTCTGTTACTCGAGATCGTGCACTTCTTTGGTTATTAGATCCCAAGGGTCAATGATTTATGATCCGGTAACTATACATATCGTCAAGACATAATGTTTGGCTGGTTACCTACACATGTGTGAGGTCACATTTCCTCTGACTGCAGACAGACACCGTTCAACTGAGACGTTTCGTCGCCATAACTTTTCATAATAAAATTAAGATCAATAGAAACACTTAAAACAGAAACCGTATCAATTTTACTATCGGAATGTTGGCTTTCAACGACCTCATATTGCGCATATATATATATATATATATACGCTAATCACGATTTCTGCTGTGGTGACACACAAGTCATAAGAACTAATCCACTGTCTCTCTTTTCCGTTTTTCATAAATAAGTATACTTACAAACTAATTATAATTAATGAATGTCTACCTTTTGTGGAAGGAGAGTGTTGACAACAGTATCTTGTATCGATGGTATAGATCTATATGCCCATTTGAAGTTGTTACACATAATTCGAAATATTCTAGGGATAATTGTAACTTTTACAACAAGTTTTGTATATTGTTTCTTTTTGAAAACTTATCTGATCCCATCTGAATTTTAGTAGGTCCGGTCTAAGGCATTCTAGAGGCAAGTTTTCCAATAATGAAAAATCCAATCTTTAAAAAAAAACGTAATCGAAAAGCATTGCCTGGCAAATGTCAAAGTCAAAGACCACCGTACCCTACTTGTCGTCTCTGTGTTTTGGACGATCTGGGGTGTGGAAGTATCCTGTGGCCCCACCACACGTTACGGGCGTTTATCTGGCTAGTCATGGTGTCCCATATTATATGGTCGAGGTCGGCAGCGAAGTGTCCATATAATTTATCAGCTACAGTCATTGCATGACGCCCGGGGTATAGTCGACGTCGAATGCGTATTGACTTAATGATTATACAATGGACATGATGGGATGGGAGTCGAGCTATAGCTAGCACCTATTATTTATACTCTTCGTTTAGTATGTACTTTGAGACAACTTGCAATCCTTTACATACATAGTATAAAGACTTGCATAGCGAATCATTGTCTGACTTCTGTCACTACCTATTATCAACATTCCTTTCTACAAACTACCGTATGCTATTTTTAAACAATAACAATGATAATAATAATAATAATAATAATAATAATAATATCGATATATTTATTTGCCTATAGTCACTAGTGATGCGAGCATTTCAATGTAGGTGCTATGCATGGTTAATAGCCTGAAAATGTCGGTAATTTGCCGACGAAACGTTGCAATAATTTTAATATAATTATATATGTAGGCATTGTATAATTTATGTAAATACTATAGACATTCCTTTTCTATCTATTAATTCAGATAATAAAAACAATCAAATTCTTAATTTCATCAGATTCGTAAAAAAAACTGCATGCATACAAATACCGTTTAACAATTATATTCTACGAGAGAAAGCTGTTACAAAACGTAATTCTATCTTGATCTGGCTTGATAACATGCGGCTGCCATCTTGGTTAGCTCATTAACTCTGGGACAATAATTGGCATTTGGTGTATGTAACTAATTCTAAGGCTAATAGGTAATAGCTCCCATTCCCTGTCAACGTGATATCTTACTGTCTGGAAGACAAGGAAAACCCTATGTAAAACACGTACCTGTCTGTATATATAGCGCTGTGGGCGACTAGACGCCCCTGTGGGGTTTAACACACAGGCCACGCATGCACATATTTATTTTATACCGTCTTCGCTCGATTATTCATTGTACGGTCATATCTCCTAAAATTAATAATACGGACTTGAGACTGGTAAATATTTGTCGTAATCAAAGAACATTTCAGGAATATGGCCAATGTTTTTTTTCTTCTCGTTCGCTTATAAATAACTAAATAAATGTTTGCATGTCTTTTTGCGAATCAATATTGCGACAGAGTGTGTTAGCATTTGATTGAGCTAGCCAGTGCTGTGGGATTGCAACGCATTAACGATAACATAATATATTTACTTTCAATGACATAATCGTTTGCCTAATACAAATAGGGCCTATATTTAGTGATAGTATATATAGCCTATATATGTAACGTTCAATAACTAATCAACCACTTTCACAAGTTTTAATATATATATTGTATTATTTAGGTAAATTTATAAGCTATAGCCTACAACAAGTCGACTCTGTTTCATCCTAAGGATTACGTTAAATGCCATTTTTCGTAGTCATTTATACCAATATATTACGACTGGATAATGTTTCAAAAAGTCATTCAGGTCGAACATAACACATTCATTACGGGTATCCTTTATATCCCCTCAGGCAATATCACGTAGCCAGAGTTAATGCACGGTGTCGTAAACTCCCCGAGTTATAACCACCCTCACGCAGACGACTTCCGGTACGGGCACGTGATACCTGCTCGGCCGCTGCTTAATAGCTTTCCAATAACAGACTTTCGTCTTGTGTTCCATTGACTACTATTGCCCCAGAAGCCCTTAGCTAATCTCTCTTATTGAGTAAGCTAACCAGGTCAGACGGCACGGGGATCGACTGGAGAGTCTGTGCAGTTTATTTGGTCTGGCAACATCATTGGCAACATCGATCTTTATTACTTCATTCCGGATGTCTGCATATAGTGCGGTAACGGGGCATTGTCCCACGGTGCCGTAATAGAAATGTGACAGAAACCCGGTGGAATATAGAGCACACGATCGTATTTATAAACAGTTGGATTGTTAAATTATAATGTAATAGAATAGGCTGACATTTGACAGAAGCTCGGTGGAATATAGAGACGAGCACACCATCGTATAAACAGTTGGATTGTTAAATTATAATGTAATAGAATAGGCTGATATGTGACAGAAGCTCGGTGGAATATAGAGACGAGCACACCATCGTATAAACAGTTGGATTGTTAAATTATAGTGTAATATAATAGGCTGATATGTGACAGAAGTTCGGTGGAATATAGAGACGAGCACACGATCGTATAAAGTATAAAGTTGAATTAATAAACTTAACAATGTTATGTGATAGGAATGCCTATGCGGTATATAGGAATGTAGTGCACCTCAAGGTGTTTTTTTAGGACATCGAGATTAACAACGGATTGCAATATTCCGTGCTCAAATTTGAAGGTTGGTTGTGATGAAACTACAGGAAGTATGGAGTCCCACCAGACTGTGTCAGACACATCTTGATTTAACTCCGCTTGACTACTTCATTAGAATATAGATTATAATCTGTATGATTAATAGAACTATAGAAGTTCTAGTCTTCCCTATATAGGGGAGATGTTACAATGAAACCACGAAACATCATCATGTTATTATTATATACAGAAGATTCTAAAGGTTTAACGACGTAGCTACAGTCCTGTGACTTCTGTCGTCCTTTCTTATCTTTTTCTTTATTTCCTTTCCGTCTTTTCTTACTTTCATTTATGTTTTTATTGTTTTATTTTGGTATATTTTTTTCTGGGGTCGCGGTTGGGGTATTTTCTTCCCGTCTTTTTATTTTAAGATTGTATTATATTATCTTGTTTAAAACAATCTGGGATCGGTGTTGGGGTCTTAAGCAGGACATATCTGAAGACCTACCTATATTGTATTTGTTACCGTCACGGAATACCAATTACAAACATGTCGCTGTCTATCAGTACGGCGGCATTCGTCGATAGTCCACGTATAATTGTCACGTACAGTCAGTATTCCGGCACCCGCGAAGGAGGCTAAACCCGCCTCGTATCAAATAGATCGTTTTATATCACCTGCCAAAATACTTTGCAAGCACCAGTCTAGCGCTCTGCGATTGTAAAGAGTTTTAAATAATGCGTGAGCCAGTGAATGCGGGCGGGTGATCCGAGGGCACTGCCTGCTGGAGCGCACCCGGTCAACGTACCTCCGCGCCCACAGAGAGGGATCTTTCAACGTGGAACTGGAAACATTTAGTAACGGTGGTTCACGCCCTTGGTTGACCCAGAACGTGATATAATCTGGCTACCCCTGGTGCTAAGACTATCAGATATCTTGGTTATTGTGTTGGTGTATCGATATTGATATATAAAAAGAGAACAAGTTAGAATGGAGTCATTTTTCTAGAGCCGTGTTTCACGGTTGACTCACTGTTCGTTATTGTGTTGGTGTATCGATACTGATATATAAAAGGAGAAGAAGTTAGAATGGAGTCATCTATTCCAGATACGTGTTTATGATTGACTCACTGTTGCTGTTCTAAGGTCGGCGTAATCTTGTACCGTTAGTTACCTCATCGCCGACTTCGTTAGTTGTCAATGGAGAGGCTGTTTTCTTCGATACTAACTGGTGAAGCTTTTAGAATTTACGAGCCGTGTCAGGTTATTATGCTGTGGTATAAGGAGTATGTCCTGTCAGAAATCAATGAAATCATTATGCAAGGTATGTTAGTTAGTTAGTTCGTGTCGTGTCATGTCATGCTGTCTGGTAGGGTTTAATTATGGTATGTCATTGCTATTAATTATCAGTCTATACGTTGTGTGGTTGTGTTATAATAATGACAATAAATTGATCTCTGCGTGGTTGGCTCTATTTCAAGGGTGCAGGGTTACGGTTGATATATGGTTACATTTCACTAGTCTAATATTCGAATGACCTTTGCTGTGTTAGTCAAACATCACGTCCTGGTGGATCATGTTGTGACTTTAATGATTAGGAATTCTGATTGTTTCTTTACGTTGGATGGCATGCTTTTTGCAGCATGTCATCTTGGAGATTACTAGAATATGTATCCGGCTACGAGGCTACAAAGCCTTTTGGGGGGTATGATTGCATGCTCAACTCAAATTGTGCATGGGAATTTGTGAACAAAATCTGGAGTTGAGAATTAATTCGTACTGAAGAAAACATCTTCGTAACCTCAGAGCCAGTAGCCCGACCGGTAGCTCAACTTACCCCGGCCGCGGAGTCTCGGTCCACGGAACGATCGTAGTGCTACGAGAGTCGTATCTTCTTAGCAACGCCATCTTAACGTAGGAGTTACTACGCCGAGAAGCTCTGAGTGTGGCAATCAGTTACTGGCACCGACCTGACGCCGATATGATGGTCAGGAGCTTCTCGGCCTCGTAACCAGCGTCACGCTCGTTCTGTAGGACGGGATCGTGGGCATAACTGATGCTGTTCAATGATGTGATGAGATGTTCTTGTATACTTGCAGGAGGTTGACATCATCAAGCGATGCCAGGACAGGATGAGGAACGCCGTGGAGAAGGCCAACGTCCAGCTGAGGTCGGTCTCGTGAGGTCTCCTATACCATGTATACCGCTGTGCATGCCGTCCTCCAGACACGGGCTCGGCGACTGCTTAGTACGCTACTGCTGCGTGTCGAGAGGCACCGGGCCCGTGTGTTGGAGGATGTGTGTACACAGGCGTATACACGTAAAATTTCATATTGCCATGTCAAGTTCACACTATTGTGATTATATATAGACCTCTCTTGGCATTAAGCCCATTGATATACTGGTATTCGTACTAAGAGCTGCAATTGTCATTGGAATAATTACTTTAAATTATTTACCAATATATTATTACAAATTTTCGAATTTCTTAAATTGTAATTTCTATGAAGTTCTTGTAAAGACGCGGCAGGATTTTTCTTATATTCATTTTGGAAGCATTGCCTTTTCAACTAGATTATATTGAAAGCAATGTTATTCTTTAAAATATATAACGAAATCTTTAAATAAAAACATTCCCAAACAATCGCCTCCAACGTCTTTGGCAACGACTAAAATGTATACGGTATTAACTGTTCTTGTGGTACTTTATATGGATATTTTACTACCGCTTGTATATTGTGTTAGTTTGAATCGGGCTGCCACGCACGATTTAGATAAGGACGAGCGAGACAAAGATCTGGCCGGAGGTCTAGACACCCAGTGCCACGGATTAAGGGATTCCTCCAGAGGTTTACATTATCACAACGGAGTACAGTTAGTAGATAGAACGTAAGTGCCTCGTTACTTTGTTGTCGCCTTGTTTTCATTCCGTTTCGTTCGTGTTCGTTCCTCTCAGCTTGAACAGGGCGGCCCAGCACGAGCTGGAGAAGGACCACGGCGACAAGTTCAGGGCGCAGGGTCTGGATGAGAGCTGCCACGGGATGAGGAACAACTCCCGTGGGCTCAACTTCCACAACGGCGTCAATAGGATCGACAATACGTGAGTCCAGACGCACACGTGTGTGACGCGCACCTTGCCTGTTGCACACTCACTGCCTTCTTCTGACTGCGCTGGTGGTAGTTCTTCTGCTGGGTGCACTGATGGTTCTTCTGATGCACTGCTTCTTCTGGTAGATGCACTGCTTCTTCTGGTAGATACACTGCTTCTTCTGACTGCACTGGTGATTCTTCTTCAGCTGCTGATCTATCCACATCTTCACTGATGCCTTGCATTGCATTTTCTTTACCTTATTAACCACGTGTTTTTTCAGCCATTAGCATTATAGGCCCTGACGTGACGGGAGCTGTGAGATTTTGTCGTGATAACAGTGTCCTGTGTTTGTTACCTAGTCGGTTCCAGGGGTGGATTTAAGGGGGGGCTCACCCGGCTTGCGCCCCCCACCCATAGAATTGGACAATTTTGTTCAATAAACATGTATTTTGTATTATGGTGAAATGATGAGCCCCCGCTAAAATACACTTTGAGCCCCCCCCTAATCTGAAAGTCTGGATCCACCCCTGAAGTATTAACACATATAATATACATGCAATGTCAATGTCGTTGCATAAATAATGGTTTCAGACAAATGTATGAAACCATCACAAGCAAAATCAATATGGTATTTGGTTTTATTTAGAATCATTCAGTACTATTACCGTCATGAAGTTTATTTGCAATGACAGCTTTACGCATGGTGATATACAATGTCTATATAATTACTGTCACTGTCGTCTTATGTGTCGAATGATTCCTAACACTGAGCACCTTCTGAAATGGATGCCATATATGAAGACAATAATTCAGCATATAATATACAGAAATTAAACTTACCTATTCCATAGTCAGTGAATTCAACTGTGAATTTGCCATGGAGAATTAAAGCAAAATGTCCAAATGACCAATTAGTTTCTGTCAAAACTATTAAAGTTTTATGCAAGTACTGTCGATAATTTCAAAATATGACCATATAGTTTTACGTAAAATAACCAATAAACCTAATATTAACTGTCAAATTACTTAAGTCTGTAAATTAAAAATATTGCCAGAGCTTTATAGAAAATGTCCAAATGGAACAAATATTGACATGTCGACTTGTTTATATTTCCTGCAAACACAACTGAGTAAATTTCATGAAAGTATCGTCATTAAATTCAAAATAAGGTAATGGAAAATGCCCAATGGACGAAATAGTAAGTGTCATTATTTAAGTTTCATGATATTTAAGTTTCACAGATATTTGAACAAAAGCTATATTCTACCGTAGTGCATGGAAAGCTACGAGAATTCCTTTGTCGTAAAATGAAAAATAAACTTGATTTGACAATTATAGACTGAGGATATCATACATGTACATACGTCGACCGTAATCCCAGGCAAAGATGGCCTTATTGGAGCTGAAACATCTTAGTTAAATCCATATAAACTATTTAAGACTTCCAATTACAAGCTCCATTTCCATTGTGGAGGATGTGCTTCATGCACCGACTATTTTAAGAATAGCGTAATCGATATTTACGTGTGATATTTCGGTACAACGTGGTAGGTTTCTTGTACTTTTTTTTCATGTCGGAAGTATGTGACGGTATTAATTGTGTTACTAGCAGGGTCACATCATTAATATTAAAAGTACATGTATACATACGAATACAGCTGGACGTCTTCCAACACCGAGATAAATGTCAAGCATTTTCAATTTCTTATGCCTGGAAGTAGTGGTATTTTATATGCTAGAAGGTTTTAGTAGTATGCATGCTTCTGATGACTAATTTTATTCACTGGTACCATTTTGCTGATTTGCTGCAAATAATCTAATTGATTGATCAGCTAATGCCAATAAAAATACATTTTATCACTATGCCATTCAAGGAATTTTATGTAGTCGAGGTACAATAATTATTACCGGTATATGATTTGCAGAAAGAATATACAATCACATGAATATTGTTATTGTTACAAAATTATTAACGTATTGTCTTGTTGAAAAAGAAAAATTGAATTTCTCGTAATATTTTACCATTCCAATGAAGGAGACTAAAGACTATATGTTTGTCCAAATTAAAATTCATTTGTCTACCTGTCTATACTCTATATACATATTGTATGATGAATGTTTCAATTATTTAAAATCAACTTCCATTTTGAAAATTCATTTATGAAGAAACATTTTAAAATAATGTTTTCTTAAAATTCTTATCTACTGCATTAGTAATTTTATTCACTGCCAAGTTTACTATTCCACAAAAACCATTGTTATTTCTGTCATCGAGTCTCAGGAGTCATTTATTCATTCAAGAAATCTTATTTATATTTCTGAAACAGCCAAGGTGATGGTTTTCACCCATAAAAAGTCACTTCTGGACAATAATAATGTTTTTGTCATTGTTATTTTATTAAAATTAAATCAATTTAATTTCTGATCTTGACAACAATAAAAGATAACACTTGGGTCTTGTTACACACACACACACACCGTAGTGGCCGCCGATGGAGACGTCAGTGTTTACTTTGTGCCGTACCACCCAATGAAGCTGTCCAGACTTTTACGGAGACATTAATCGCTTGGGCGAGCTCAAGATATAAAACTGGATGTAAGGTTATAAAAAACGGCGTTTTTCGTGCTCTCGAGTGGCGATATTAATTGTGAATTGCCAATAATAAGCTGCGAATGACCATCAAACAAATCCGATTACATGTACAGAGCTGAACGAGAGTCAGAATTGTGACAATGGATCGCCGCATTTCAGCCATTATCCAACAGCAGAGTGCCATTAGCAGAACGACACCCTATGTCCACTGCTCCATATGGGCCAACTTCTTGGCCTCGTAATTGATGACTGGTAATTAGTAAGGTCTTCACAGGAAAAGGGTTAAAATCGATCTTCTCCCTCTTTTACTCAATTTAACATTGCAGTTTGAAATCCTCTTTGTTTCAACATGGGCTTAGAATCCATGTCAGGTCATTGTCGGGTCACCGTGGGGCCTTATTTATGTTTTAAATTAGATTTTCGTTATTAAAACTGCAGTGTCAATGGCCTAAGTAAGATTGAAATAATTCTAATCAAGTTAGCAGTTGTCTGAATTGATGAGAACTGATTCAAAATGTTTTTTTAAAATGTTTATTACAATTATGTATTGATTTTGTATATGAAGCATATGGATTTTGTTGTATTTTAAAGAAGATATATAATATATATAATATATTGAATATCTCGACACATTTGATTCAATTAACAATCACAGAAGGAACTTGTTATAATTGATTGATAATTGTTGTAAGTCGTGTGCATCATAATATATAAATATGTTAATACTCATTATAGTCTATTTTACTATAATACCTATTACAATATTCATAGTAGCCTATTTAATTCTATCACTTACTTGACTTTTTCTTGTATCATTTCTTGTAGAAGTAATTATTGTTGCCATCGTAATAATATAAATATTGGAACAATAGTCAAATACTTTAACCCGCATTTCTCATCAGAATGCACAGGATTGTTAATTTAAAGCTCAACCACTGATATATAACCCTGTTTGACCTCTTAAAATCATTGTCACGTATGGGTGAACGATTCCCATTTGCCGTTAAACAATAACTCATTCACATAAAAATTGTATCCAGCCCTATTATGAGGATATGCGTAATAAGTTTGTAATTATTCAAAATTGCTAAATAGATTTCGATGACAACTGAGACAACACATGATAACCTATTGGCAGAACATGACATAAATTATTTTATGACGACCTATTGGTGGATGATGACCTATTGGTGGATGATGACCTATTGGTGGATGATTCCTGTTGGTGGATGATGACCTATTGGTGGATGACGACCTATTGGTGGATGATGACTTATTGGTGGATGATGACCTATTGGTGGATGATGACTTATTGGTGGATGATTCCTATTGGTGGATGATGACCTATTGGTGAATGCTATGAAACGTGGTTGTTCATGGTATCTCTCTTCTACACTTGTGGCCAGCATTGACCTTGCAAATAATGAAGCGTGTTGAGTAATGATAAAACATGGTCGTGGTCATGTAAAAACAGTCGATTCTTTAACTAAATAGTTTACTGAGGACATGTTGACATACAATGCAGATGACCAATCTTTCTGGCATTTTTTGCCAAACTTTGTATGGATTGTGGTAATATTGTCCTGAAGCAAATAACTGACTTGTATGATCAGCTGACTTCTAGAGGGTTTTTCTTGTGTGGACAAGATGACTAGTGACTAATCAGATAGCTTAAATAAATATAATGCTTGATTTGGGAGGATATCGTGAACAACGTGGAAGCCAATTGAAAAATAGAAGTTAAATTAAAATAAAGTATCATTGAGATATTTAACTTTATTGAGAAATACGACTGAAGCAGATGTTTTCTTGTTACATGGATATATATCTGGAGACCAGCAAGACTGTCGATCCTAAACTGTTGGCAATCCTTTAATACGTGATTAAAAGTTACAAGTCTCCATTCATTCAACTTACTGCATCTGGAATGTTTAAATGCATGTCTATTACTGCACACTTCCCAACTGAATGTTTTACTGCTCTGCAAGGCCGTGAGGGCGATAAAGTTTGCACAAAATTTCCACGTTTTACATGTCCTGGCAGGTCATTATCTCTTAAACATCAATTTTACTGACTGAGTTTGTGCAGAATGCACCTCTTCATTCTCGTCAGGATCATGCATTTTGGGCATAAACCTGTGAATAGAGTCACAGCCAGGAAAGGGAGTTAGTATGTTCCGTTACGTCATCTGCATGTACAGGAAACACACTAACCTAACATCTCAAGCTCTCCCAATTGATTTTCACTACCGAACAGGTTAACTGTAATTGTCAGAAAGTTCTTAAAGCCCCAATGCACGAGGACCGGCGATTTACATGCGAAAATATCATCGCGTTATCCTTTCACGCTGAATTGTAGTGCAATATGGGGCATGAAGAATGGCCTGTTTCTGTACTCCATGAACATAAATCTGCCCGTTCTTGTCATTGGAGGCGCACACGTGTCATATTTTTGTCCCCATGTCTGCGATAATAGACGTGCATCAACAACAGTTGTGCATTACGAGGAGTGTTTTGCGACCCGTACACAGCATGTTCATCGCGATGGCGGATAGCTACAAATCCTGGCGGACGACCAATGTCAATGTTTTTGTCACGATGACTTTAATAACTTGAGATCCATTGACTTGATTTGATGTAATTTTATTTCCTTTTTGCGTCCCAATCAATGATTCCTAATGCTGTATCATTCGACTTAGTTTCAGAGCTCACTGTACGAGTTTGATTTTTGAAATTTTGCGCATGTTCGTTGAATGAAGCAGGAAAGGATTGCATTGAAATTCAGGAAGAAGTAATCGTTTCAGCCTTCTAAAATTCCAGGCATGTATTTCTATGGGCACAATAGGTAAATTGAATTTTTCATTATTCAAAGTTGTTAAAACGGCAGTATTTTTAGATGGCTGGCAACTGCCTTTCACTTTCAATGATGAAACTTGTATTGGAGAATTCACCGTGTGTGCTTGCATGTGGGTCCATCTTGTTCGTATCAGTTTAGCAGCTTTATCCACGAAGCCCCTTCAGACGTGTAGGTAATTAGTACACATTAGTATAACTATGACAAACATCTTACACTGATTGGTATGTTTTTTTAGGAATGTGCCATGTTGGTAACTGTTAAAGATGGTTTGATATTGCATAAGTTTCCATCTATTTCCTGGAGACATGAATATTGACTATGGGCAGTTGACCAACCATCATATAATCTGACTTTCATTACTGATGGTAATAGAACTGAATGGACTGGGTAATAATGTTGTGGTATGAGCATGCTTTTGAGTCTGAATTTGATGCACTGTACTACTGCCACCACTACTACTAGACTAATACTGTTAGTAATAAAACTCCTCATACTACTGCTACTACTACTACTACTACTACTACAGTGCTCCCTTGATATAACGCGGGTATTATAACGCAGGTGGCATAACATGAACCCAAACTTCAGCATTATATCGAGGGAGCACTGTACTACTACTACTACTACTACTACTACTACTACTACTACTACTACTACTACTACTACTTTAGTACTACTACTAATAATAATAATAATAAAAAACTTAAGTTTATTATCCAATGTTGTAATTTACTGTACTACTACTACTACTACTACTACTACTACTACTACTACTACTACTAATACTAATACCACTACTACTACAATGTGCTGCAGGTCAAGACGATTGAGATGACATTCACTGATATTTCCTATCAAAGAAAAAGGCCAGTAATTTGACTGCTCAATGACAGGACTAAAAAAACCTGAGTTTCCAGTAGAAGGAACCCAGCTGTCCTGAGTAATGAGGCTAACTTTGTCATTTTCACGTTCCTATTCAAGCCGCCCTCTCAAGCAGTTCATGAGCAATACATTCGATAGTTGTACTACTACTAAGTTTAGTCAATGTACTGTGTTAAAGATACACAACTGAATTTACATGGTATATTCTTTAAAAAAATATTGGAAACTAAAAATAAATAAATATTTTTTCTTTTTGTTACATGTAAACCACCAGAGTATTGCAAGTTTGATGACCGGTTAAAATATTTTTTTTATATTTTTTTGTTGGATCCAAACCTTCAGCTTGTTGTATTACTATTCTAATATACTCTGTATCTCTCAAAGCTATTATATACTTTAAATTGGTTGCGTTCAGAGAATCTGTACATGTGGTCCTATAAAACACATAGTGGTACCTGTATGCCCTACACATGTCAAGAAAATCAATTGATTTCATATTCCTAAAAGATATGTCCTTGAAATGGAATATTAAACGCAATATGTGACCGACATTTTTTCTATGATAAGGCGAGAGATCTTTAATTAACCATTTTCCTGCTGGAGGGTATCAGGGAAGCCATATATAGATCAGTTATTGTTATTAGTCCAGCAGGACGAGGGTTAAAGTAGATGTAGCGTATTTGCACTCTGATTGACATTCCAATGTTGCCAAGGTCGCAAGAGACGGTTCAGTTTGAAAGCAGCATGAATAATGTCAATCAAACATACGGATGGAAATAATTTGACTTTGATAACCTAGAGGTGTACACTGTCTATAGTTTGAAAATGAACATTTGGTCAAACTGATGTATTTGTTAAATACAATTGATGGAGGAAAGAAAAACGTTCAGAAATGTAACAAATAATAATATAAAAGCTGAAAATATGATGAAATCAAACTGCTTTTGGTTTTATGATTTCCTCATGTCGATTTATATATGGTATGCGATTGCATAAAATATTTGCAGTCTGATTTCCAATACTTTTCAATCAGAGACAGATCTATGACCCGATGACTTTGATGTTTACAACAATACAAAAATAAAGTTGTGACAAACAAATACAGTATAAATAATAAAGATGCAGAGAATCACAAGTGAACCATTTTATATATTGATACGCATTTCCGTAGCGAATCTCATGTACAATAACAATACAACAATAACGTCCGGTAAATGAACGTTGGACATCGCAGATCTGCACCATAGATGGTCTTCTCCAGTTGAAATTTGAAAAATGTACCAGATATCATTAGGTCCATGCATATATCAAGAACACTTTTCAATGATATACTGATGATATCATTCCTCTTTATGTAGACACGGATTGAACGTGTACCAAAAATCATCTACTATTTAAACGTTTTTCTACTGCAATCAATCACACTGGTTTGTGTGTGATTTCCGATTGTACATGGCACTGATCAGACATTCCACGGGTCACTTCCTACAATTGATGAGGTCACGTATATTGTGATCGTGAATCCTCAAGTGACCCCTGACCTCTGGCCCGAACAAGACCTATACAGGACTGGTCTTTCATAAGAGTATTGAGCAGCGAAGGGTCATCCATATTGACCATCAGTGACCCGAGGTCTCTTCACACATCAGAAGAAACGTATCACCATCAGCATGTACGAAGCGTTTCTTGGGTAATTATGCAGCGTTATGCTTTGTTATTCGTCTTACGTAACGTTTAGCCGTAATGGTTTTGGAGTAGGTGTGATGGTAGACTTGGAGATGACAATCTCGCTGTAATCTATGCATAATAACTGATACGGTGCTCATATAACATGGTATTTCCGTGATGCTTTGCATTTGTGGTACCCTTTGAGTAGGGAACTTGTTTTACATGTATTCACGACCCTGTGTTGAAATCATTTAAAAGTATTTGATAATCTGATGTTTAGGTTTATAATGTAATGACGTGGATATTTTTTAAACTTAAATTGTATAATGAATTATCTTGGGTAAGAAGCGTTATAGATCTATTTACAATGTTATTGGGTAGTTCCATATTAAGAGGCTTGATCCATGTAGACATGTAGCATATTATCATGTCACATTGGTTGTGTCACATATTGTTGTAGCGATCAAGTTTTTAAGTATCTATTTTAATACTTTGATTCAAAATTACATGTACATTATGAATAGAATATGTGTTAACCAACATGATATTTCAGTAATAAGTGTCTCAATTATCCTATATATGTAGCATCTTGAAGTTACAAATTCATAACCATCTTGCTAAAATAACTTTTATAACAATCTAATGACAAAATAACACTTTTTGAGACTTATACAGTGAATATGATGCTTATCTGATTGTAAAATGATAGTTGATTGTAATACGTTTTGTGAGACAATTGTTTCTGTGTCTGTTCCGTATTGTTAAGATCTCAACTTTTACACATGTAAAAGAGTTAATACAGAAGATGATTACACTTATTTTTTTAAGAGCTTCAGCAAGTGTAGATACATGGTACTTTGAAGAATAGGTTGGTACAGAAAACTGATGTGTGTGTGTGTGATGTGTGTGTGTGATGTGTGTGTGTGTGTGTGTGTGTATGTGTATGTGTGTGTGTGTGTGTGTGTGTGTGTTTGTGTGTGTGTGTGTTTAT
>JAVCKZ010098679.1:0-11126 GCA_034780755.1 Lepetodrilus elevatus | reverse complement strand
GGTGTTTAATGAAATTCCCAGCTAGTTAATCAGGATAACATCCCGGAAAATTTGCAATAGGAACCGTTTATCTCCTATTGTAACATTTACATAGATGGATATACATGATATAGATATATCCTGGTTACTGGCTAGTGTAACATTTACATAGATGGATACTGATGTGCTCGGTTACCATGGTTACTCAGAAGTTGTTTTAACGTGAATGTAGATATAGATGTATCCTAGTTAATCATAAAACAGTATTTCATGTCATCAGTAAGTGTTCAAAACAATTGTGCGTGTTCAGTATTGCGCAAATCAACGTTTTATTTAACATCAGTATACATCAGGGGTCGTATTCTCGAAATTTCCTAAGTCCTAAAAAGTTCATAAGTACTTGTTGTACTAAGAATTGGTCTAACTTGTTTTCTGCTTAAGTCAATTTTAAATATATATTTTCTGACTAAGAAGTTCTCAGGTTACGGAGTTTCTAGAATACAGCCATATGCACACCGAGCAATGAGTTCACAGAGTCTATTTTATCAGTCTGCTGTTTGTTTGCAGGTGGAAGATGAGGTTGGGGAGATCGGCATGGTGATAGTGCAGAACAAGATAGATCTGATCGATGACGCTGTTGTACAGCCGTACGTATCAGACAACCTCCCTCCTCCTTGAGTAACATAATCTCCCCCTATTCTGAAATTGCTCTATCATAATGCTTGCCGTAATGGCATGTTTTCCTCTCTGGCGCGATTGTGTTAAGATGCACTGTTAGTGGCATGGCAAGACAAGATCATGATAGCATGCAAATTTTGAGTAGTATATTACCATTCTTGAAATCAAATTAATTTGTTTATTTCTCAAATCTGATTCAAGTATATTTTTAGATCTGTTCAGAAATGTTGATTTCCTTGTTCAGAATGTTCAAATACACATTCAAATTTCTTTCTGATTTAGGGAAGAGGCCGAGGCTTTAGCTAAAAAGTTAAAGTTGCGATTTTATCCTACTTCTGTGAAGGAAAACCTGAATGTAGATGAAGGTAAGAACTAATAACAATACGTTGATCTGGGCCCAAGATTACCAAATACATTTTCAAACTCAATTGTTACATGAGATTGTGTCAATGGTTGTCACTATTACCTGCGATTTATGTGTGTTACTGGTTGTCGGTATTACCTGAGATTGTGTTTGGTTGGTTGTTAGTATTATCTGAAAGTGTATGTTGCTAGTTACCTGAGATTACTGTGTGTCGCTTACCCGCAGAACGGGCCAAACTATTGCCCCTAATGCCCACATGAGCCGACACTTACCTGAGATTGTGCGCTATTTGCAGTGTTCCGCTACTTGTCCCAGAAGTACCTGGATCTGCTGAACACCGCTCTGGAGGAGGAGGAGACATTGCCGCAGACAATAGGACAGGGTCAGTACACCACACTGTACTTGTCTCCCCTTGCTGCTTCATTTTAGGCTGAAGACTTAAACCATGAATGTAAACATTGATCTCGGCAGGAAAGATTGGCAGCTTGGGAAACAAAATGAATGGATTTTTATTTTTATGAAACACAATGTTCTCTGACAAATTAGCATTAACTCTCTCCTTGCCGGATTAGGTCCAGGCATTGCTCTTTAACCCATTTCCAATTGCTTACGGTATGGAGAGAGTTATGGAATGATGACACCCTGTATAATTCTATCACAGCCTATTGTTATAACTTTGCACGTTGTATCTGCCTGACTAGTCTGTTTATTGTCATATTCTATAAACTGCATATTAGATGTAATTCTGTATTTTTGCTCTCTTTGCTCTATTGTTGTTGTACATCTGTATTTCCTACTTTAATTCCCAGGTCTGATACAGACGGAGACAAAGAACAACCACAAGGAGAAGGGCGGCAAGACTCACAACGATACCATCAGTTTACAGCCCAGCAAGAGGCGGACACACGGCAAGAAGTCGCTAGTCGCTAACAAGTGTGCGCTGTTGTAGCAGAGTGTGTGCCGCATGTACCGTACGCTTGTGTTGTGTGATGTCAGGCCCAGTGTGTCAGTTCCAAGCCCAGTGTGTCAGTTCCAAGCCCAGTGTGTTAATGCCATGTCCAGCCAAGCTCACTGTGTTAATAGTGCCAGACCCAGTGTGTTTATGCAAACCGTTCGAACAAGTCAAATGTAGAAGATGCTGCAAGAAATGTGAAGGCGGAAGTGCCCAATCGCCATGTGTTAGAGATCGTTACAAGAGTGATTATGGAAGTGCCCAATCGCCATGTGTTAGAGATCGTTACGAGAGTGATTATGGAAGTGCCCAATCGCCATGTGTTAGAGATCGTTACGAGAGTGATTATGGTCTCCTAGAAGAGAGCTTTGAGAAATGATACCAAATCAGAGCCGCGATGAAACACTTGGCAGGGTCTACCTGAAGCTTTTCTCAGTGGATGTTGGTGCTGTGGAGAGGGATACAGATCTGAGAGGAACCGTCACATTGCAAGAAAAATCTTCCAGTACCGAGTCAGGACTGATGGTGTCAATATTTGACGCTGTATGGTCAGTCAGAAGTCGGGGAGCTTTCACACGTAACTCTCCTTACAGCAAATGGCAGTTCTGTCATGGATAATGGATATGAACAACGGCATTACTTACATTGTACAGAAAGAGACGCCACCCACCGATCGGACTCGCGTCCAGATCTAGAACAGAATGGACATCCATTCTCTGACATGCAATTTATCAACGACTTATTGTAGGCTGTTGTATGAACATGGTTGTATATGACAATTTTGTAAATTTATTGGTTGTGTACTTATCGGTATATGGGATAGGTCCCATGATGTCGCTGCAGTCCCGCCAATGTCCGACAATGTCCCGCCCACATCCCGCCTTGCTGTCGCACAAGTCCCGCCCCTACACAACACAGGAATCATCGCATTTTAATTTAACAATATCCATTAACATATCTCAACTTGTCACAATAGGAAAATCATATAATGAAAATATTTTCTATGTTTTATTACATTTTACATGTGTCAAGAAAGTTGAAAATGGTATAAAGCCTGACAATGTCAGTGACATGTCATATATTTTGTATTATTTACTATAAGTATATATATATATTATACTAGACATGTGAACAAATTCAACTTGTGCCTAAATTATTGCTTAAATGGTATTTCTGATAAAAATCTCTATTCTTAAAGTTTAATATGAAATGTTATTAGTATTAATGTTTCTGTATTTGTAGTTAACTACACAGCATACAATACATGTATTCCTTGTTCATTTACTTAATTTATTATATTTATTGAACTTGTATACGAGATATTTACCATATTTACACATATTTAACTTTAAAGATCTCTACATTACCATTTCGCAAACCAACATTGTGGTACACGCATTGGGCAATTTATGGATTTGATTTCAATACGCATTGATCGATCTCATGTTAACTCCCTCCATGCTGGAGGCAACTGCAGATGTCCTACAGATCAGTGCCTGTACTGAACCCAGCAACGAAGAGGTTAAAGTTTACTTTGGACAAAGGAATTTTGAACAGGAAGACTGGTCATGTAAAGTGCAAGCGTGTGTGCGTGTTGAAAAGCTTTGTGTATGTCGTTATTTCAGGTTGAATAAGTTGACGATCATTTAAGTTTTGGTCCACAATGTTTATTAGGTCACAGCATTGATATTTCCCAAGACTAACAATACATTGTGTGTCATAAGTTTTTAAAAATTGTGTGTATGTGTGTATGTGTGCATGTCTGTACGTGTGTGTACGTGCATGTGAATGGGTGCATGCACATTAAGATATTTCTAATTGTTACGGATAAAAGTTCAACTTTTACTGTTTTTCAGATTTAGGAATATAGACATGATAGATATCCATTGAAATTTAGTACCAATGCAAAACTCTGAAACTAAGAACCAGGGATCGTATTCTCAAAACTTCTTAACTAAGAACTTCTTAGTGAGAAAATATCTCTTCAAAAATTAACATTAACAGAAACCCAGTTTGGAAATTCTTAGGACTTAAGAAGTTTCGAGAATACGGCCCCAGTTGAACTGTCATTGTTACATGATGTGTTTGTGTTTACCAAAAAAATGTGAACGTGAACTGAGGTATGTTTTCGACGACACTTTACTTATTATACGTCCACATTCAAGATCTGACACGCGACGCTGACCTTTATGCTTGTTTATTTTCATTTTCTTACCATTTTATGGCCGAGCCAAAATCTTACATATTCATTGTACATTTGTATGTTATATTTTGCTAAGTATACAAATCCATGATATAATCATGTGTGTGTGTGTGTGTGTATTTTTGGTTCTGTGTGTCTACGATTGCAATGGTTCTTAAATGCTGATATATATGAGTACAATGATGTGACTGGTTGGTGTTGCCAGTGTTTCAGGTTGTATCAAATACATTATGCAAGTCTTGTTCTGCGGGAACATGCTATTCTTCTGTGTCTGATCTCGCAGCAGTGCTTGCTTCCCTTGTGATGGCATCTGAGTAACTTGGCCACAGCAGTGCTTGCTTCCCTTGTGACGGCATCTGAGTAACTTGACAACAGCAGTGCTTGCTTCCCTTGTGACGGCATCTGAGTAACTTGGCCACAGCTTTCTTGAGACGACACAGCTAGCTAGTATTTATTTGTTATCAGGTTATCACGCATCTGTTATTTCTCTGTCCATTCATAATCTTGTTGTGAAAAGCAGACATATTTGATTTGATATTTTGTTGATTTCACATCAAAATGGTTTAGGATATAGGATTACCGTAATATCATAAGTAAATGAAATGTAGGATTTCTTTACAAAATATTATTTATTCTTAAATTTGTTGCACAATTCATGATTTAGATACTAGTATATGAACGGTATTAGGTACCATATTTGTACATTTATTAAGATAGAATACCGACTTGCCTCATAGGTATTCAGTCTAGTTTGGCAAGCAAATTAACTGAAAATATGTCGATTGGAATTGTTCAAACAAGTACTACTACTTAATTTAACAAACTGCATATATTCTTCATATCCCTCTCTTAAAATATATGTTCATATATCATAATCATTGAAGTACCGCTATATACTATATAGGTAATAAATGTACAACGTAATGGTATGCAGTGTAACGGTATGCAGCGTAATGGTATGCAATGTAATGGTATGCAATGTTCTGTGAGTGCTCAGCTGTCCACAGCCCTTGTCAGGGTGCAGCGCTATTTTTGTCATTCCAAAAACAATGACCCAGATATTGTGGTCATTTGTATCTTCCTTACAATACAAGTAGAGATTCCAGATAATCATGATGTAATTAATGGTAGATGAGTAACCTTCACTCCTACGAATTGAAAGTAATTTGAGCAGTAATGTTAGTATTTCATATTCAACGCAATGCAATGTTCATGTATCCTACAAAGTTTGAAGAAAGTAAAAAGTGAAAACTGTAATTGTATGTTGTTAGAGGTTCTCTGAATCTTATCCTTGATTGTCAGTGTTTTTTGAGCATGGTTGTAAATGGTTCTTCACCATGGTTGTCAGTGGTGGTTCTTACTTAACCAATGGTTGTCAGTGGTTGTAGAGGATACGACACAGTCGGGGTACGTGGATATCACAGATATCACATATCTTGTAGATGTTTGATACTAAGTGCACAAAATGGCTGTATAGAGCAAGTTTTACTTATTTATTTATATCTGAGTTGTTCTATTTACCTAGTGGCAAGCTGGGTCAGCAGTTAAAGTCTTCACAGTTACGTCATAGGAGAGCGATGTATTGTGGATGTTGTGTTGAACAATTGTTGCGAGTGGCATTGAACAAAATATTCATTCGTTTAATTTGTCATCATTTGAACATTTCCCCATTTTATGCTACGGTATTCAAGTCGTAATGAACAGTTTTATGCATAGAATAGATATTTTCATCTGGTATTCATAGATTTCATATTGACTCACAGCCAAAAATCAAAACTAATTAATTTGCTATTACCGGTATGCAAGTTTATGACAATTGTCAACTATTAATCTTTAAATTGGCATGCTACAATGATGAAAACTGAAATATTTATCTTAATTATTAATGTCATTTCCATGATATGTATTGTCAATACCTTTGATTTATTTTCCAGTTGTATTTATCCTTCTTACTAGGGTCATTAACATTGTGACTAGATAGTGTCTCCAGCAGAATATTGGTTAACGCTGGTCATTGTATTGTTACATGTAAAAAATAAAACTGCTAATGATCTTTGTTGCAGAGTACGTCCAGCAGAAGAGTTGTAATTGTTACATTTTGCTATAATATAGTATTTACATTTAATGATGCTAAAATACATGAACACTTGGAACTCACTGTTGTATAAGTATGCTGATAGTTGTTGTTATTGATATACCATTCTTGAAGATAACAAGTGATACTGTGTAATTATACATACAACAGGTAGCAATTTTCTTCATGTGGAGAATATGCTTGAATGTATTTTTCATGTTGAGACCAATTGTATGTCATTATAGTCGTTATACATCTTGCCAACTATTATTGCTACACAAAACTGTACTGTATGCATATATGTTTAATCAGTCATATTTTAATAGAAAGATTCTAGTCTTAATATTTCAAATTTGTACTGGTATTTTTCTATGTAGCTGATTGCAATATGTCAGGATATGCTAGTTTTTTTTTCACTACTAAAGTTTCCTAGGTGGGTTATTCATTATTCATCCTCTAGATTCCGACTCAATGCGTGGCACTGAGATTCCGAAACATTTTTAAGTATGAACTCATGCTTTGGTTCACAAATCCTGTGCACAATTTGAGCTTGAGCATGAAATCGTACTCAGAATGTTTGGTAATCAACTAAGCTTGTGTTCCGTCTCTGACCTGGGGCAATATGGTTATCAAGAACCATTTCTTAAGAGAGCTAGATATCTTTGAAGAATGTTCATGCTGATCACATTTATGCTCAAGATACACAATTGTTCATTGTATTTAACTAAAACAGTAATATAAAGTCGTATTGTTGCATTCTTGTCCTATCATCATGATAACATCGACAGTCGATTTAGTATATGTTTATACATGATGAACGATACATCTAGGATCATCATATGTACCACAATCTCTAACTATTCCACTTTGACATTCGTTGCAAATGGGTGAAAGATTCCCGCAGCGACGTTAAACTCCATATTCTCTCACTCCACTTTGACATAGCAGAGCGGAGTGTTACATACGATGCTCTCCAAACTGACGTGCGTCTTATAAACAGCAGATAAAAGGTAATGGCTGTATTGTCTGCTGAAGGTGATCTGTATTGAGAGTAGAGTTTACATTGAAGTCTTGTCCCACCCAGGTGCGCGAATACACAGCTTCCTGCCATGGTTCCACCCCCGTCCACTGTTTTCATGCAACGGAAACAAACCGTCAGTTCTTCCTAGACCCCATAGCTCTTCCCCAAGCCCCCTACAGCCCCTAGCTGTGTACTAATGTTAAACATATCCGAGCTACCACGTGTTGTGTCTATTACAACCCTGTGCCTAGTTCCCATGCCATGTGTCACGAGCTAGCACGTGTTGTGTCTACTACAACCCTGTGCCTAGTTCCCATGCCATGTGTCACGAGCTACCACGTGTTGTGTCTACTACAACCCTGTGCCTAGTTCCCATGCCATGTGTCACGAGCTAGCACGTGTTGTGTCTATTACAACCCTGTGCCTAGTTCCCATGCCATGTGTCATGATGTTACTGATCATCCTGTCTACTTTGCCTGTCCGTGATTTGTATGAACACCTGTTCCTCTTTCGATGTCATCGACCAAGACAGACAGATAAGCTGTGTTATACATGTACACAGAGTTTCGCTTAGAGCATGTTTATCCGTGGATTGTATAGCGCTATATAAATATGGACTATAATAATGATATTAGCTACTTCTGAAGACTTATTTCTAGTCTGATAAGGGAACGATAGGGGCACGAGTGGTCATCCAGACTATCGGACAACGCAGGTGGACAGAGATGGCCGTCGTGCTGTCATACATACTCCCATATTGTACAGTCTCTACCACATGAATCAAAACCTACAATAGGGAAATAAAGGTATGAAGTGACGTTTTCTTCTGTGTTCTATCTTCGAAGCAATTCTTGTACTCCACGTCAGAATGGTGTCCAGTATGCTGCAGAACAGAAACATGCTTTGTATTCTATGACAAGAAGCTGTATCGCAGAAGCTGTATCGCAGAAGAAAAGAACTATTAGCTATCGTGGGCAAGAAACATTGAACTACGCGAGAAACAAACTTTTATCCTAATTTATTCATCAATTTATGGAATGGAAGTCCATAAATTTCATTGCAGGAACCCGTTATTAAACACTTTTATCGCCACGATTTCAAATTGATGTAAATTGATGGAGACCACCACGGAGGATGTGTTCGTAAGTGCTGTTTATACTTGCTGTTACACTTACACTGTACACAATATAATCTAATTGAAAGCTACAACGTTTATAGCTATAATTGTTTGAACAATGGGGATCTGAGTACATCTGTTTAAGTGTTATTTGACAAATGATTAAATAGGAATACTATTATGTTATTCCTGAATGTGCGATTCACAAGAAAACGTGCACACATTCCGTACACCGATGCTCACAATCATGTATGAATATCGAGAACACGTGATCCGTGCAGCTAATTACGGTGATGTCTGGGACAGTTTACGGTACCATCCATGGTGTTCTCTGGGGTTCAAACTAGATCCAATATTCCACTGTGCATGTTGTCGCAAATGGGTGAAAGATTCTCGCGCCGACGTTAAACTCCATATTCACTCACACTCACCACTGTGCATGCATATTGTACATAAGTTCCCAATACACATGGTCATCAATGATCATGCAGTGTTCCAAGAACCTCGTAGAGGCAGTCCAAGGTCAGTAGGCTATGTCCCTCAACTCGACCTGTCGACCATGTACTTAAGAATCGCTGTATCTTTAAGAACAAATATATAGCGAGTCATTTGTAGCTATTCGCAAACGTCGGCAAGATTTGTAAATGACATCCTAGTATATCAAAGAGAACGGCAACAAGACACAGAGAAGAATCTACACGGTTCACACGGTTCAGAGTGGTCACGCAATGTCCATATTGTCACACCGAGACGTGATATTTGGAGTATACTAGGTAGCGCTGAATCTGAACGCATTGCCCTACAGCTGAGGGTTGACCAATACTGTACACTGTTTGATATGTCCAACATATTACAGATTCTGTTTAGCCTATATAATAGTGAATAATGCAGATTTTACATTTAAAGTCTCCGACTCTAGTTATTGCTCTTCAGCTTCTATGTACCGTGTAGAAGTACAGTATTAATGTGTTTAGGTTTCTTAACATGTATGCCTGATACTAGGCCAACACCGAGTACATTTCCAATATAATATATAAAGTAAAAGACGAACATAATGAAATAATTAAGCGAGTATATAATAAAATGCTTGTAACATCAGTGCAACACTACATAGAGCAAAGACTATGAGGACCACAACCATGGTCCAGGCTTAGGGGGAGTGAACAGAGACCGACCTTGCACTTAGTGTTCCTATACGTTCAACTTCAACATTCCTGCGTATTACGTCACCAATGTTTGTTAACTTGCATTTACAACCTGTGCAAGACTGTCAAATATCACATGATCATTAACATTTGTGCAGTAATAATGCAACACTAGGTATAATATCATGGTTCATGCCGAGGTTAATGTATGCAGTCCAGTAGCTATAAGATGCCCCGTTTACTACTTTGCTATCTATAAGGGTGCCAGAATAGACAGCAAAATAGTAAACGGGGCATCTTATAAGCCACAGTTCTGCAGCTAGCAGTCCAGTACAAAGGGTACAAGACGTTACCGTGGATTTCAGCAGCTAGTTAACTTGTTGACTTGTGTGTAAACTGGCCATCATATATTTAAAGCGGTACTTAGTGGAGTGCATGTCGCATGTCGTGTGTGTGTGTGTGGGGCTTAGAATGAACATGGTTTGTCAGTTTAATCCATTAATCTGGAGTGTTACATCACTAACACCATCATTAACATAAAAACCGCCCGTTTTGACCGCTTATAAAAGTCATCGGAAATCGCGACGGTGTTGCTCGATGTGGTGGTGTTAAATTCATACACACGATATACACGTCTTGTAATGTGCGGATTTGTGTCCGGACTTTAAGTATAGTTCGCTGCTGACCGGATCTACTCCTGCGACGTGTTCTGGTCAATTGATCACAAGGGTCAAATAGGTTGAAACGTGGAGATTTGAAACACAAAGGGGCTGACCATTGTTAAAACTTACCCTCCGTGAACTATCGAAATAGGCGGTCTGAAAATCCTACATTACTTTTCTCACGCACACAACACATACACACAAAACACACAGGTAATAATAATAATAATGTTAACATTTATATTGCGTGACCGTCAGATTACGGTCAGTCACGCTGGAAAGCATTCTCATATCACTATACAGTACATTATCAGCTTATTACCCCGGTCATTGGATCTATGTGCACTCAAGTTCCTTCTCAACTCCCTGGGTATAATAATCTTACTAGTATCCATGAACAAAACATTGGTGTTCCAAGACTCATCAGGAATTACTGGCGAGATGTATTTACTATTGAAATAACGTATATAGAATGAAAATGTCCGCAATACCCATCACTAGTGTCTATACCTATAACTATTACTGATAGTGACAGTGATGTTAACAAACAATCACCATACTGGTTGGTATACAATTTACATTGCTTAAATTTGCTTTACAACACTGTACGCATGTAAGACTGATTATCCATCGTCTGTCACACCAAATATTTCTGGAAAATATTACTAAAAAGTTCAAAGGCTCGTTTTATATATAATACTCTTGAAAACGGATATAAAAGCACACTTTTAAAAAACAACAGCCACAAAACAGTGCCTAGAATAGTGCTAATGACGAATAGCAATCTAAAAACTAAATGTAGAAAGTTACTCAAGCATTAATGAACATATTTCCGAGACGCATTTGGTATATAACAGGCCCGTCGGAAGCAAAATTGGATTGGTCGTGCCACAATTATTTTTAATATGCACATAATTAAATTAAATCTAGT
>JAVCKZ010098668.1:0-11126 GCA_034780755.1 Lepetodrilus elevatus | reverse complement strand
GTGTGTGTGTGTGTGTGTGTGTGTGTGTGTGTGTGTGTGTGTGTGTGTGTGTGTGTGTGTGTGTGTGTGAATGAATGCTCTTTATTTCCTCCAATTGGTGTTCGGAGAGTTTGAGGGTGCATTCGTACACACACCTTTCGTAATCTCCGAAGCTCTCGTTTTTCGAAGCTCTCATATCTACTAAGAAACCATAAGGACTTCCGTAGCCATCTCTAATACAGGGGGAGCGTGCACTTACGAGAGTGATATGGTCATATTGTGGATATGAAAACTTCCAGAACCGATACCCTGGGTCGGTATTCATAAAGGGGCTTAAATCAGTATTTGATGACCAAATATATAGGAGCAACTGACTTAAGCCCCTTTATGAATACCGACCCTGATGTCTGGTTCGGCGTCTGCGTCAGTTCCTGCTTTGAGAAAACAGACATGACGTACACCCCGATTTATGCATGGACCACAGTTCTACCATTTCATGAAGCGCAGGCCGTGTGCGGTGTCCACGTGTGACGTACCTGTGCACGGTGCCGTTCAGCATGTAGTCCACGTAACCGCTCCAAGCCTTTGCTGCCACGGCCGCCCCCAGCACGTGCTCCAGGAGGAGATTCCAGCCCGTGATGAACGCGCACAGCTCCCCGAACGTGGAGTAGCTGTACACGTAGGACGTCCCCGCACGTGGAAAGCGTGAAGCCAGTTCCGCATGGCAGACACCTGTCAATCAAAGTGAACACATTATATATATACTATTTACTTAGTGATTTCCGGAAATCCGGAAGTATAGATTAATTATAAAAATACGGTGTATCCTTCACTCACTTACAGGTGCAGTTGCGTCTGTCCTCCAAGCTGTATACAACCTCCAGACCTTTGGTATATATATATCATGGGGACATACTCTGAAAGGTCTGTTTCATTTCAGGACCATTTCATAACGTCTGTGGTTTCAGAACGTTTGTAGTGTGTTGATGTTTTAAATAGTTTTGTTTGTGTTCTTTTTTTGTTGTTATATGTTGGTATATTAAGATTCGCTTTCAAGATCCCTGCAATCAAAATCAAGTCTAGTCAGTTTAGTGCAGCTAGAAACCCGTTGCAGAAATTCTGCGAGTACCGACTGGTACTGGTACCCAGGATGCTAACTGCATTGCCGTAGTACAGACAGGGCAACCCCATACATGCATACGTACTCTGAAAGGTATGGTTATTGACAAAACAATGACTGTATGATCTACGGTTTCAGAGGAATCTTAATTCATTTCACCAGGATAGTATAACAGTATGGAGGTTAGACGCAGCTGCACTGTGAGTGAGTGAAGGATGCAGTGTATCCAGAAGTTGATTCATACAATCCTAGTGGTAGTAGTAGTAGTGGAAGTAGTAGGCCTAGTAGTAGTAATAGTAGTAGTAGCTGTTGTAGTAGAAGTAGTGGTGGTAGTAGTAGTAGTAGGGGTTCAGTAGTAGTAGCGCTACAAGATTACCATTCACAGGACTGTTCAATCCTACCGAGTGCCCAGTATATGCTGGGCGCACAGAGGAATGTTTATCATGGCATCGTGTACCAAGTGCACTGTATGCACACATATAAACATCTAGCCTAGCAAATGCATGCAGCAACGAAATTAATATAGTTAGTATTGTTTCATTGTTTCATTGTTTCATTGTTTCATGATGCGCCACTGGGAGTAGCCTAGATGAAAGCGGTACGTACGCTATACTACCTTTGATCTACGTACATGTGAACCGGCCATATGCCTGGCACCGGTTCTATCCCATCTTGTCGAATCCCCCTGGCACCTATGTGATGCATTATCTTATTTGACCTATATGGCGTGCTCCTTTAGTTGGACAATGTTTCCTTACAGGATTCCCAGAGGTATCTACTATCGCGTGTCTGTACTACCTTGAAGAACCGGAATTTGATAGCCCGTGCTGGCAAGGGCTACTTATAAAACGACGTAATACGGGGGATAGAGACTGCTGTAACTACGGGTATATATCACATTAATTAAACGGATATTTGAATCGGCAGGCTGGATGCCCTGAAACAATGGCGGGGAACAATTGTCCAGGTCACGCTATTGTTCGCGTGCGTGAATATACAGGCAATCAACAAACTTGGATAGCAATAATTAATGAATTACATATGCATGTATTCAATATCATGTACACCATAGTATAGTAATGTCAGATTATTATATGGGCGTCTGTTGGGCACAGTATTATAGTTATAGAACAATAACGTGCATATTCTCTTCAACACGTGATGTGGAATGCAATACATGCTACGCCTCAAAGAACAGCCTATTAATGTCATTGTAATGACGTTCGTAATGTCATTTCTATTCAGTGTAGACATGCATGCCGTTCGTTAGATTTCAGCGAGCACTGCTGGGGTTTACTGCCATGAGTTCCTCAGGAGTTTTTCGAAGCGAGATGCTATTTTCTTGAAACGAACACCCACGAATACTCCGCATGTGTTAGGATAACACCAATGTTATATGTTTGACGTACACATGAACAACGTGTGATGTACATATGCTTTAATTGACATCTCTAGAATCAGCCTCCACCCCCATGGACTATACCGGTCTATACAGAATAGAGGAAAACGGATGCCAACTAGACATAATGCCAATAGTTTGGAGTTTCTATGATGCCCCAAACCATGTCCTTGTTGTGTCCTTGTCCACGCAATACGTGTACGTTTAATCATGATCAAGTTTGTCGCAGATTTTCATTAATGTATCATGACATATCAAGCAATTCTGCCATAGGCACTGACATACCGTAATTATCTTTGGATAAATAGCTGGGCTAGATAGTACGGAAATATTACTTTTAAAATAGTATTACTTTACTGGGCCCCATTAATCAGACAACTTGTAGTTATACTTGATTGTAAATAACATTGTTTGAATCCGCTATAAGGTAATTATGATTGCATGAACTACCTTTATCGCTACAAGTATTTTGGAAACTACCAGTATATAATTGGAAACCACCAATGTCCAAAGTCCTGCAGCGATAAAGGTGTTTTCTGCAATTAATTTACACGTGTAGCGGGTTTCCAAAAGTTGACCTATAGCCTCTTGTAGCTACAACTGCTACAGTCTCTTAGAGCAACGGGATCCTGCATAGACAGATAGTATCATGTTGCCACGTGTTGCGTCGCCTTTCTGATTATCGACGTAATATAGTCTTCACCTTCTACAGTTACATAATCTGCCGCAGGTGCGGCATGTCGGAAGACGGAAGAGGGTGTGCTCCTATTTCAGAAAGGAATTCCGACAACCTTGAACGCGGACGGATCTCTATATGCAGCACCGGGGACGTCGTGTAGTAGCATCTTCCGCCAACAAGTCATCGGCGCTGCCGGTCATACACTACTTGACCTTATCTGACCTCAGCCACGGTGTCTGACCGCTGTACAATCTGGATGTGACACGTTTTGACACATTCAATATATTCGTGATATTGGCTGGCATATTCAGGAAGGTCAATACCCCTGTTCATTGATCTCGTCTTGATATTGCTTGTTTGTTTGGAAGACTGTGATGAAGGTATGATGCTGCGCAAAACCAACATTGACATGAACATTTACTTGTTTAAAACGTGTGGGTTGATGCCGATTCTGCACGTATTCAAATCAATACACATTCAACATTACTTATTATCTTGCCTCAGCAAAAGCATTCTTACCTAAATCTCGAGGATCATAATTATAATTACTGTGTAAACGTGTCAATAATCTTGCACCAACGAGAGTTGCACTTAGTAATAGGTTTCCGCAACAATCGAATGACGCATATTATACAATAATTTACAAGAGGATGTTCGATATTTGAAGAAAAACAAACACATATTCAAATAAAATGCACAAATGTTCCGGTATTCTACATCGACGCTGAATTGTTTTGAACCTGGAACACTGTGTATATTCGGAAAAGAAAACGGGATTATTCATACGCAATGCAACTTATTGATTCTCAGTATTTACTAATACTCTTAGGAGCTCTATATATGTACATGCGGTGTATACTGGTAGGTAATCTATTCTAGCAGAGTACATGACAAACGAAAACATCTTCCTACGGGGCATATATTTTGTAATGCGTAAAGAAATCAGTCGATACTTCTTGCACAACTACGTCCTGAAGCATGTATGCCCAGAAAAAAAAAATGAAAGAAGAAAAGAAAAGAAAATGAAAAGTTTCAACTGTGATGTATTGGGCAGCAACTGTGAGGATTGATGAAAATGATTGTCAGATAAGATTGTCAGATATGATTGTGAGATTCGGGGCTCTGCTGACAGTATTAAGTAACGTCAGATAGTTTCAGACACATGTACAACGCGTCAATGGTAGAAGATAACTAAAAACATGACATACGGTGAACTCCTAGCTGTGTTAGTGAGGAATGATGCAAACACTGTGTTCTTGTTAATAGCTGTACTGTACTGGTATAGCGTATTATTAAGACGTATTGTCGTGTTACTTCACACACTACATTTAGCATATCGCTGGCGACCGAGCCTCGAAGTTACCCTCCAATGTTTACATTTGTTTTTGTTGACACGAATTGTACTACATCACGTATATGCCGGAAGTGACGTATGTCACCACGTGACACCAATAAAGGTGCGGTTTAATGATGTCCAAGCCGTATTGTATAGGGTCGCTTAGCATGCAACGTCAACTAAAGCAATACATACATTGTTCAATAAAGGAGGCTAATTACAGAAACATTCGTTAAACTGTTCGTGTCTTGCTATATAACTGTCATCTGGCAGTCGTGTACAAAGACATACTGTTACCAGTCATTTGTACAACATATAAAGAACACACTAATGCACCCCATCTAAAGGCATTGTTTAATCAAAGGATTGGCAACTCATAAAGTCTTCAGCGTGGATGATATATTGTAATCTCATTTTATCACCGATGAATTACATGAAGTATGTAGTCGTTGGTAATTGCAATCGAGCTAGTGCCTTGATTAATGAGTTCTGACATCAAAACGTTTCTGCATGCATGGATGTTTTGACGTTGTTTTGCGCATGACCACCACGCGTGGACTAGTTACAAGTATTCGCTGAAAGTGAACTAGAGCAGTCCAGGTTGACGCGCCCAGGCAATGCAATATTCTCATAACAATTTCCTTACGCTCTGTCAGCGATTTTTCTCATTGAAGTTCCTCTATAAATATTAGTCGCCGCTGTGCCAAGTCTTGCGAGTAATCTCCCTTGAATGCACCGTCCTAGCGGACATCTAAACCGGGCAAAACCTCATGCACCAAAAATATCGTTGTGTAACTTTGGTCTCGGGGATGAGCATTGAATCATACACAATTCACGCCTTGGGCTTGAGTCTGGACTGACATTGATTTCGCACCACACAAGACACTTGCCTTAGATGGCGAACCGAGACCTTTGGGAATATAACCTAGTTCCGACTTAACCCGCGTAAAACGAATCAACACCTCAATTTTTAAAGCATATCAGAGGTGGCAAAACTGGTGCCGCATTAGATTGCGTCTGGTAATATCTGCGACACGACAAACGTGTCGGGAAGGAAACAGGATTCCCAAGCCACCTGGGACGTTCCCGGCGTCGTACTTGGGTCAATACAAGAGGTTTTCTGCGATTTCGTTTTTTAGGAGGAAAGCTTATTTGATCTTCGATAGAATTACCTCACTAGATCGCTTCTGACAAGAGGGGAATCAGGATCGATTGAGTGCGATTCTGTTATAGCGTTGCCTCGGAGGCCAGTCTACCACGAGAAGACGAGCTATACAAGCAACGCAATACGTATGTATGTGCACCAACCGATGTAATCGTAGGTTTCATATTGTGGTAGTAGCCTTTCCTCATACACGTCCCTGGGGTAGTAAGAAAGTACCGTAACAAAGTAAATATCTCCAAACATGTCAGTGAGTATGTATATTGTAAAATAAGTATTACTAAATATGTAGTATTGTGTCACTGCAGGAATGGGAAGCAACAATTCACTCATAGAGAGAGAGATGTTGGGGGAGAGAGAGCGAGAGAGAGAGAAATGGAAAGAGAGGGAGAGAGATGGAGAGGGAGAGAGAGCGAGAGAGAGAGAGCGAGAGAGAAAGAGCGAGAGTGAAAGAGCGAGAGAGAGTGAGAGAGAGAGTGAGAGAGAGGGAGAGGGAGAGGGAGAGAGAGAGAAAGAGCGAGAGTGAAAGAGCGAGAGAGAGTGAGAGAGAGAGTGAAAGAGAAAGAGAGAGAGTGAGAGAGAGGGAGAGCGAGAGAGAGAGAGGGAGAGCGAGAGAGATAGAGAGAGAGACATGGGGAGGTCAGCATGACAGATAGAGAGCTAGAAAGAGCGGAAGCGAGTCAGAGAGACATATAGTCACCCGAGAACCAGGTTGTTTTACCTCCACCTATCGACAAAAATGAGAAACATATTTAGGATGTCCTGGATGATAATCTACATTTCCTCAAAGTTTCTAATCAAAATTCCAATTGTAAATTATTGTTTTCGAAAAAATATATGTACTAGTATTCTATCTCCACTATTTAATGGAGGAATCTGAAGTTTCAAATGTGTTTTACACAAAACGGAAGTGAATGAACATATTCTAGAACAACCTTGTTCTCTGCTGACGGTATTCAAAGAAGGAGAAACGTAACACGAAATAGTAGTAGTATAGAGTGAGGGCGAAGGGTATGGCGTTGTATTTTACGCCGCACACCTACCGGGTATATAACGTATATATTTCACCATTCGAATACATATTTAAGTCTTGTAGAACCTCACTGACTAACTCGTACTAAAAGTATACGTCCCGCCGTGTTCTCGTCCAAGGTTCGTACCGTACGTCCAATGCTAATACAATCAACTAGCATGTTCAGAATGTCTGCCTCTACGAGGGCGGGAATTAGTGAAGGACGGGGAACACAACTTACATGACACTGTAGGAAGTCGCGATCGATCCCCATACATATAGTATACGTCCCTCCTAACCCTATAAAGGTCCTCGCACACCAGCGGCGACAACAAAATATTATATCGAAATTTGTCGTTGCGAATTTCGCTTTTGGTTTGAAAGAATACAGTATAGATACACGACAAGGTCTGAGAACGTATATCGCCGCGTTTGTCGATTTCAGTGTGAAAGGACCTTTACTCGGTAGAGGGCACGGACTTCAGATCCACGTCATAATCCAAAGTTGACGTCGTTGCAGAGCGAGACCAACTGGAATTGTGATTTATAAATGATAGCAATAAACAACAATAAACCTATCCCATTCGTACTGATAAATAAGCGTATAAATGGTCAATTGGTGTCAGTGAATATCGATAATATGATTACCGTTGGAATCGATTACTCATTGAGAATTGTATTGTTCTAATATTGAGAAATAAAGCATTATCATGGGGCTCTGTCTGACTCCTGTAATTGCCAACGTTGGCCTGTAGATATAGAGTTCTTGAGGCCAATGCATCTCCGCATAAGGCATTGGCGATGTTGCGCACAGGGACGTGTTCATTTGAGGTTATTTTCATGGCATTAGAGGTTAGATAATATAAGCAGTCTGGAATACGAGGTGAATACGCTTATAGTGGCTTAGTGACTAAGTTGTGCACTTTGCGGTAAAAGCATGAAACTGGGCAGACGAATTCTTCACCCCAGTACAGGAAATAATGGATATGGGACCAACCGAAAGTGTCCAATATGTTCGTCAAATCAAAGACGGTGACACTAATTTTTATTATTTTGGACTTTTAAAAAGCAGCATACATCTTTGGATCATTTAATATTAATGTTACAAATATATGCTAGAGGACATGACGTGCACGATAGTGTGGTGTAAGTGCGTCAATGTTACGCAAAGGAAAGCCAACGTTATCCACAGGTGCATGCACAGCGCTGCTGACCACTCAACAATCATGCCTAGGTCCTAATCAGAATCGTCATTCCAGCAGGGTATTAACAAGAATTGTAGACAATAGATGAACGGAATGATGGAGGACTAATCGCCAATTCCTCTACGAATCACTCGGATAATTCCAGGACTGCAAACATGCATTGTTTGTTTACGGACGAGTTTGGTGAAACGGTTTCGATTGTATGTCTGCAAGTGCCACCCGCGATGCAATAAATAGACTATTGTTAGTTCTATTACTAACTTCCGGTGCCAGAGTTGACTAATGGTATACCTAATTACCCAGTATGGTTGCGTGCGGTTTCTGCATCCGGTTATGCCAGGAACACATCTGTCTAAATATGATACCATTTTTCTTTGTAGAATTACGCCTTCTACCGGCCAAATGAGTGTACATATATCGAATTTCATATTCCTAATTGTGCGATTGATAATGATACGATGAATTATAGAGCTTAGCATTCTGGCTAAAGTAGGTCTACGTCACAACATTACATGGACATTCATTCCTCGTTTATAGTATTAGCGATTATATCAAATGTGCGTAATAACGTCATGAAATGACATCCCCCTTTTCGTTATGTGAAAATAGTAATGTCAGACCACGAAATCACGAACCATTTTGTCAATTTCTGAGTACGATTTTATACTCAAATTAAAATTTGATATGAGCATTTGTGAACAAACTTTAAGTTGAGCATGAGTTCATACTCAAACATGTTTCGCAATATCGGGACGAGTTATCGTATGCACCTTTGGAAATCGTATCCAAATAATATATAACGGAGTATTTCATTTCAGGCCCAGAGATTACGAAAAGTTAGTATTACTTCCTGCTAGAACTCAAATGTTATCTGGGGATTTTCTTTTAACAACGTAGGATGCAATTCTACTTAGAAAACGTTTCGTCAATTCAGACCCTGCGGTGAAACTCTCCTTTATATATATACACTGAGACCTAAATAGCATGTTCACCTCCGACAAAACATATCGGATATGTACACATCATATGAATCGTATCCACATCAACTAACTCATGAATTCATCCCATCACACGTCTTATTATTGGGTTATAATTCAGGTGTCCACAATGGCATTATCATTTCATTCATCGTCTTTGTGTACGTCGTATGCTCTCCCTTACTACGCTACTGTAGAGCTTCTAAAACACGCATATTTTTATACTCACTTTGTAGGGATACTGATTTGGCGGAGCTTTATTATCTCGTGTTCTATGAAAACAAAGGGTGGCGTCGCTAAGAAAAATGTAATTAGCTAGACATGTTTACTTTCCTTTAACCGGTGTCCGTTTGCTATCTCTCTCTGGAACAATAATTACTTAATATCGCCATGCCCATTGATTGCTTCAAAGGAAAAAAACATCTTCTCTAAATACGATTCTATCAGTGGATGTATGACTGAGTGCCCTCCAGGAAATGTAAACAACAGCATTCAGTGCTTTGGAATCAGTGCAACTTGAGAAAAAGACGGCTTTAATTCAGACTGTAGATGTTAACTACACAGCAAACCGTGGAGCTCTGGTGCTTAGGAGTGGAAGAACGACTTCTAGCTGTGAGGCTCCGCCATCTTACGGTGTTTCACGACAGTTGATTACCCTCTACAGTCACCATTGACTCGGCCCAGCTGACAAAGTGCTAAGCAACTCTCGGAGAGACGAGAAAAGTCGAGATTTAATCAATACGAAAGTGAAGCTCAACAATGTTAGATATGCTAAGCAAAATGTCAAGGGGCAGATTATTTTTTGTCTTCACGTAAACGTAGCCAATTTCTACCGACTTTTATGGATGTTCACTGCTCTGTGTCAAGCTTCGGTAGACTCGCCGTCTGGTTCCAGGTTATATGTTGTAGGATCAGGAGTTATAGAGTCTACCTCTAGGAATGGTTGAGATACAATCCATGTTAGCTAAGCCTGGTCCTAGTCTTGTTAGAGGAAGTATAGTACAAGCCCTGTTAGCTAAGCCCGGCCCTAGTCTTGCTAGATGAAGTATAATACAAGCCCTGTTAGCTAAGCTCGGTTATAGTATTGTTGGAGGAAGTACAATACATGCCCTGTTAGCTAAGCCTGGTCCTAGTCTTGTTAGATGAAGTATAATACAAGCCTTGTTACGATCCTAGTCTTGTTAGAGGAAGTACGAAGTGCCTTCGGCAGCCTGACTGTGAAGATCTCACCACGAACAATGATGAATGTGTATCTATAGAATATTGACTTGGAGCTCATTCAGAACATTTCATAACGCATCGTGATCTAATCAAAAGCTGTGTTTACTCGCCGGAGTAACGTGTGTTTCTGACATTGTTTTCAAGTCTAGGATCGTTGAACAATGTCTGGCCAACTTCCGGTACAGTATGTTCGAAGATGTTACTCAAGGCCGTTCGTAGATTAGCTTAATGCTTGAACGTTAAATTAAGATCCTGGAAACTTAGCAGATGTTTGTTAATGCTGTATGTTCGTAAATTAGCTAAATGCATGAACGCTAACATAGACGTATTACCATTGGACGAGCAGGGTTTCATGAAAGGGTGTTCAACCGCGAGATTACGAAACCCCTTTGAGTACGATGTCATGCCCAACTGAACGTTTTGTTCACAAATCCAAATCTAAAATCTCATGAGCATGATATCACACTCAACCGAGTTCGTAATCTTGGGGACAGTCCCCGAGATTAAGAAACACATTGATTACGATGCCATGCTCAAGCTCAGATTGGATATGGGGATTTGTGAATTAAACTGAGTTGAACATGACATTGTAGTCAGAAAGGTTCCATAATCTTGAAGGCAGACCACTCTTGTACGAAACAGCATAACTCCATGATGACCGTAACACCAGAATTAGCCACAACCTACACCATTGCTAAAGCATAATTAGCCACAGCCTACACCATTGCCAAGGCTGAATTAGCCACAACCTACACCATTGTCAAGGCAGAATTAGCCACAGCCTACACCATTGCTAAAGCAGAATTAGCCACAGCCTACACCATTGACAAGGCTGAATTAGCCACAACCTACACCATTGCCAAGGCTGAATTAGCCACAACCTACACCATTGTCAAGGCTGAATTAGCCACAACCTACACCATTGTCAAGGCAGAATTAGCCACAGCCTACACCATTGACAAGGCTGAATTAGCCACAACCTACACCATTGTCAAGGCTGAATTAGCCACAACCTACACCATTGTCAAGGCAGAAT
>JAVCKZ010098657.1:0-11126 GCA_034780755.1 Lepetodrilus elevatus | reverse complement strand
TTGTTTTTCATTCCATGAAGTATTTACCGAGATAATCTACGAAATAGGAGGGTCAATGCATTTCATGCCAAACTATATCAGAGAATGTTCTCATACACATAACTGCATATAAATCAACTTCATGATTCACAGATGTACGAGTAGTACGACAGCGGACTCAACTATCAGAGCATGTTCTCACGTCGCCTATGGGCGAGATATTGGCACCGCGACGTAAAACATTAATTCAATCAAAAAGCATGTTCTCACACTCACAGATGCGACGACAATGCTACGAGCCAACGGCAAATGTAATCAAAACGATGAGACAGTTTATGCAAACATACTGTAACCTGATTTCCCTGAATGTTAAAACAGCCGAGCTGGTGATAATTAAAGGTATAAAATTAATAGGAGAAAAGGACATGGTTATGCAAAACACTAATACTTTCACGTACTGTTATCGTAGAATGACAGCAGTGCCATATTCCCATACTTCAAAACAAACATCTTTAAACAATAAAGCAAAATAACGTACTAACACATAACTTGCAAAGTAAATGTACTTGGAACAAGAACTTCTTTCATTAACAAAACTTTAGTACAATTGTCAGTAGTAAGTTGTGATGCCTAAACCACTATTGTTCAAAGTATTACCCTGCATATTTTTCCTTTAATGCTTCAATTATGTCTCGAACTTGAATAGAGCTTAGCGCAGCATCAAACAATACAGCAACCATAGCTACAATGTCCGTGATGGGAACTCAATGTTTTTACAAAGCGAAACAGCTTACAATTCAAACTGGGCCAGATGCGAGAGGGATCCGCCAATGCTGTCGGGAGAGCAGAATACAAAGGTGTTTAACATATGACCTTGTATTCATACTTTATGCGACGCTTAGTTTGCACTACAAAACATGGCTTATGTGCATAAATGCTGGTGTTAAATAATGCCCTGGGGTGGTGTGTCAGTGGTTGGGGTTTTACTGGAGGTCGTTGGAGGTCATCTGGAGGTCGTCTTCGGTTACTGTATGAGCTGTGCCTTGTATGCACATACTACCAGTTTGGCCTGAAACAATAACATACGCATTCTCAGAACCTGATGTGAAACCGGCCCCAAGATTACAAAACTTTTCCGAGTACGTTTTTGTGCTCAACTCACGTGCTATGCTAAAAAAACATGATGTTTTATGAACATAATTCTGAGTTGAGTATGGAGTCGTACTCGGAAAAGTTTCGTAATCGCGGGGCCAGGACTTGTGGTCTATTCCCCGAACCCGGACCCAATTCCCGGTAATATGATTGGCTGAACTTAGAAGAGAGAAGCCTAACAGTCCTAGCTCTCACCTTAGAAGAGACGGCCGCCTCAGTGTGTATACACAGCTCGTTCTTGCCCGGCAGCACTGGGTGGCACGACAACACAAAGTTGGCTTCCTGGAATGAAGAGATAAAAAAATTTAAAGTAGGACTATTAGTTAGTATTTTCCATGTGTACAGGTTTTTACAAACTGAAATTTCCTGTACACCACGAGACCAAAGGTCGAGAGGTGTACGAGACATTTTAGCTTGAAAAAACCCTGTATACACTGAAATTACACTGCCAGTATTGTGACGAGTCTGAGCTTTCAAAGTAAAATTGTTCTGGTGACTCTTCCAAACAACATGCTTGTTTGTCCGAGATGTTCTTTAAAAATTAATAAATTATTCTGACCACAACACTGTATTCCTACCTCGGTCAAGGATGGTTGTTTGACACCGTTCAAGAAAACACTCTTCACTGCACATGGTCCGTAGAATCGGCACTTGATCTCATGAGGCGTGATCCTGGCGTGGGCGATAAACAGCAGAAATCCTACACCTGTGCAGAGAAAGTCCACCATAGTAAACACAGATAATGTACGAAATGATTACTGCACTTAGGATGTATGTATTCTGCACACAAAATGTCAGGATATAATTATTAAACATGATTGTCCAAAAGCAGTCATTTCGTAAAACATGGTAAATTTATAGACTTCAGGCCTGCGTTTCTTGAAAGGGGTGTATATTTACGCCAGACATAAATCACGGAGTACATGCACAGATTTACATGTACTCCGTGCTTTACGTCCTGATATATGTCCGGCGTAAATGTACACCCCTTTCGTGAAATGCAGGCCAGATCTGCTTCAATGCAACTGTGTGTACCTGGGGTGATGGGTTCCACTTCGTTTTTGAATGGAATTACGAACTTGTCGCTCTCAGCAAGGGGGAAGCACTGCAGGGGAAACAGAGCACTGATGATTTGAGCGGTGTTGTTCAGGGTGATGGCCACCTGCCGGTCAAACTCTGCGGTCAGTCTGGGGGGAAACAACAAAGATTTAAATTATAGACACAACAGACATTTCATAGTTCTCACTATCTCGATATACATGTTGAAAAACAAGAGAAAACTATTGACTAATTCTGGGCTCCCCCGTATGAAACAGTGTAACACAATTGTAATCAAAACTACAACTGGGGTACAGTAGTCTATAGATATGATTTGCCAATTAGAGAAAAGGTTTTGTTACACTTTTTTATTTTAAAGTTTAGAGTCGCTTTCAAGATTCTTCACATATATTTCAGTTCAGGGCAGGAGGAAACTATAACATCTGTAGCACTGAATGTTGCAGTAAACCAGTAACTATGTCATTGTACGAAGTTTGAGTTACCTGGACACATGGTCTACGATGAGTTCCTCCACATCGGGCAGTCTCAGCAGTTTGGCGTAGGACAGAGCGCTGTAGCCGTTGTACGTCAAGTACGAGAAGTTGGCGCCGTTCTCCAGGAGGTAGCGGATGATCTGCTTGTGACCTCGCTTCACCGCCTGTCGTAACATGACGAACAAAACATTAAAATACTGTATTGTACTTTAGAAAAAGTTTATCATTAATTCTTTTTCTAAATTGGATTTAGACGCTTTCAAGATTCTTTCCCATTTATAATGGCTTGTCAGTTTACAGCAGGAGGAAACCTACAACATCCGTAGTCCTGAATGTTGCAGTAAACCTGCCAGCACCAAGGATGACAACTCAATAGACAACCAGGGCTCTGGACTAACATATGCCCGACTTACAGGGCCAAGTTAAATTGCACTGCGGGCAACCTACTTTTTAACATTTTGCACCTTTGATGCATTTGCTACTTGCCCTGACTTGCTCTGCGGGCAAGTAATTCAGAATGTTAGTCTAGAGCACTGAGACAACGCATTCTATCAATATAACATTAGAAAGGTAACATTCATGAACAATTGATTTTGGGCTCTCGGGACAGGCTTTGAACCAAGAGCCTTTGGCTACAAAATCCAAACCTTCTACCTTTGCGCTACCACCTGCCCCTTCAACAAACTAACCCTCTCTATGCTGAAGGCAACCAGAAAAGCCCTAAAGAGCAGGGGGCCTATTCTCGAAACATTCTTACAAACTTCTTAACCTAAGAACAGTTCGTAGCCATACTATAAGAATTGTTAAGATTGTCGTACGATCGTTAGAACATTTCGAGAATTATCCCTCTGTTTCTGTGTGCAATTCAGCAGGTAGAGGGTTAAAAATATATTAAAATGCATGGAATTTGCAACCTGAGAGGCACTACCAAGTAATAAACTATGGATACTGTTAGTAGATAAACACAGAGAGCAGTGTGAGGGCACGGTGTATCTAACCTTCATGAGAGCGGTCTCGCCGGCCGTCTGCTGAGTGTTGACATTGGCCCCCATCTCTATCAGCAGAGCCACGGTACAGATGTGAGCCTGTGGAGGAAACAGCCACAGTGAGTACGGGAAGCGAACCTGTTTAACCCTCTCCATGCTAGAGGCAACCCGAGATGCACTAACCCTCTCCCTGCTGAAGGCGACTTAAGTTGCCCGATCACATGCAGAAATAGAACACTTTGATTTTATTCAGCAGGGAGAAGGCTAAAGAGCAGTGCCTGTGACTAATACAGCAGGGAGAGGGTTAAAAGGACTCGAACAAAATCCATTGTACAGAACACAAATAAATGATGACATTACATGACAAACAGCGACTAAACAATGTTTTTACACTATATTTGCCCCACCCTCCTTATTCTGCATTGCATCAGGAATTTTTCACCCATACACAATAGTTATTATATATATACAGCACAGCCACACAGCTGATAAAATTATATCTATTCAGAGGTACAACATTAATTGCTGTCAGATCTCACCTGTTCCGAGGCTATCATAAGAGATGTGTTGCCATTTTTCTGTTGAGCATTGATTTTAGCACCACTACATACCAACACCTCTGCAATGTCATCGAAATCTGAAGGTAAATGAAAAAATTAATTACAGGAAAAATGCAACATAATAAAATGACTAGAGAAACTGATTGTAGAAAGAGATGGAATTATGAATGTCAACATTCCAGCAAAAAAAAAAAGCTGCTTAGGGTGTATACTCCCCAGGGAGTTGAGAAGGTGAAATGCGTGCACATTGATCCATTGACTGGGGTAATGATGCTTTGAGCATGTATTATTCATGGTGTCATGACCGTCATAAATGTTCTATTTATTTTTTTTAATTAAAATTTAAAAAATTTAAAATTAAAAAAGAAAAAGAATTAAAAAAATTTTTTAAAATTGTTTAAATGTTATATTTATTTATTTATTAAATATTATTATTCAATCAGTAACTAGCATAGATACAAGTAGTGCACCGGTCAGCACACAACGTGACTTACTCCGTAGGATAGCCTGCATGAGAAGTGTCGTGCCCATGACATCTGGCTGTTCAATGTCGTAAACGTTCCTGGCAGCGAAGGCTCTCTTCACTAGACTGTAGTCGCCATCCAACACAGCCTGCTTCAGCTCATCTACCACACAGACATGAGCGCAATTAGATAAAACACACATGTAGTGATTGATCGATTGATTTATTAATTTGGAATTCTTTCAATCACACGCAACAATATATTAGAAAACCACTGTTATGCTAACACTATACAGCTTTGCAATGGCGAGGTAAAATAAATTTTAGACTACAGTAGACCTAACTGGGACCGGCTATTTTTTCCGTAATTAGCGTTAAATGAGACCAGGACTTCCAGATTCAGTATGTTATAGGCGAGTGTCTGGATTATGCGAGTCGGTTATATGCAAGGTCTACTGTATTTAATATTTTACTCAGAATATTGCAATGTCGACGGAACATGGAATGCAGAATAAATAACCAATGACTTTGTTTATAAACACAGATATACATTTGCTGCTTCTGAACGTTATAGGATTCACATAACTTTTGTCTTAGCACATTTTGGAAAAGAAAAATAACTGTAAATTCTGCAAGCACAATAATATTAAGTACCAAAATTGCTAGGACAGCCAGGGTATCATTTCTCGAAGGTCGCATATCCACCATCAGACCATAGCACTCTCGTAAGTGAACGATCTCCATGTTTTACTATTAGCGATTGCTACGAGAGTCCTAACCTTCTCCCTGCTTAATAAAATCAAAGTGTTCTATTTCTGCATGTGATCGGGCAACTTAAGTCTCCTTCAGCAGGGAGAGGGTTAATGGTCTCCGAGTAGATATGAGACCCTTGAGAAACGATACCCCAGGGCCTCCGACGTGCCTAGTGATTGTGGTTAGCTGAAGACCACTTACCATCATTGAGCTCCAGTGGGTGGTCGCTTGGCGACAGTGTCAGCTGAAATGGAGGGTGTGGTCATTGTTATATTAACCCCACATGTATAAGCGTTCATTCAACTTTCAAGTAAACGTACTGATTCACAGCAAATGTTACCAGTTTAATGCTAAGTTATAGGCCACATGATGTAGGTCTATCACAACTTTATTAAACATTTACATAATAATTGGCAATACTAATTTCTGAATTTCAATTGAAGACACTTGATAGTTTGTAGTTTATATCACAGTACATTCATACCTGTTTTTCCAGCTCATCCAAGTCAATATCGTCTAAGTCGATGTCAAATGCCAAATCCAGCCCTGAAATACATTTATTAATACAATAATAACATAAAAATCAAATAACATCAAAAGACGTTCAATGCTCAACTTAATTTACTGCAGAACATTTAATGCTACGATCGGTCTGTCATATGTTCTTCTGTGTCTACTGACTGTCAGCATAGTCAACTGTCAACATGGTCTATGGTCAGCAATGCATGGTATATGGTCAACATGGTCTATGGTCAACATGGTCTATAGTCTATGGTCAACATGGTCTATGGTCAACATGGTCTTCTGTATGTCTGTCAGCATGGTCACCTGTCAACTTGATCTACTGTCGGTCTGTTACAGCATGGTCTACTGTGTCAACAGGGTCTACTGTCAGTCTATCAGTACAAAGTGTGACGGCAGGGATAGAACTAGACTCGCCTGGCAGCTCGATCCATTTCTCCTAATGCTAACTTATCCTAAAGGCGAGTAGAAATTTCATGTTTTGTTATTTATATCATTATTCGTGCGAGCGCATTTTAAAGTTAGGTTCTATCCCAGTGACGGCAAACCCACCTTTATCTGCAGGCATCTTGTCCGGGAGGATCGGCAGCAGTGGAGAGCTGCTGAGGATCTTGTCCAGAGGCTGGGAACACTCCGTGGGTGGCACGCTGTCCTTGCGCTTGCAGGTCACTTTGTTGGCCTCGCACACGGCGATACCCTGACCCGTAGCCAAGTCAGTCCGCGACACGGTGTGGACAGTGGGACTGCGGCTCTTGGAGCTGGCTGCCAGCACACTGGACAGTCCCGTGAATATGTTGGACACGTGTTTGGGTTCGCACTGGTTTTCCTTGCCAGTTTTGGCATAGGTTGATATAGATGATCTGCTCGAAGCACAACTGTCTTTAGTCGAGCCGCTGCTACTGTCTTTGGTGGATTTGTTTCGATGTCTTGGTTTAACGATCTCAGAGTCTAATTTAATTTTTTTCTGTGGGTTCTTCTGTACTTCATATGAAGAGTCACTATGTTTAATCTTTTTACCACTTTTTGATTCACTTTTTCTATAGGGAGTTTCAACAGTGTCTACCTTTGGCTTTGTACTCCTAGTTTCTTCAGCAGATTTTACTTTTTCTAATTTTTCACATGATTTTAGAACCTTTGTTTCTTCTGTTAAATCTGCAGTATGACTTTTCTGGGTACAATGATGAGAGATCTGAAATATTAAAATAGACATTGAAAAGTTGATTTGTAAATAACATTGGTGATGAAAATACTGTAGACCTCAGATATACTGGCCTCGAATAAACCGGACCTCGCATATAACGGACTAAATCTGAAGTCCCAGGTCTCGTTTAACACTAATTGTGGCATATGCGTATAACAGACTTTGCATATAACGGACAGAAATAGTCAGTCCCAATGAGTCCGTTATATGCGAGGTCTACTGTAGAGCAATAAAAAAGATAATTGAATTATTTTTAACTATTTATTTCATGGTCTCATGCCTAGATCCACACAGACGGACAGTTACCATGGTTACCTTTGATGAGCTGTCAGTCTTCACGACCTGGTCCTCCAGCAGTGAGTTACCAGAGTCCATCTCGATCCCGGTATCGTCGGAAACGGCGCTCCGAGACCACTCTGCCGGAACCGGAGACTCTGGCAGAGATCCGGTGATGTCTGCGGGAAAGCTGTACCGGTCGTCTGCCATGTCGTGGCTGCCGTCGTCGCTGTAGTCTTCCACACAGCTCAGCACCGGCGGCGACGGCGTGGATACAGACATCCCCCGGGAGGAAATCACCTCCGAGCTGTCACTGCTGCTGCTCTCGCTTGTATCAAAAGCAGACGGGCAGCTTTTCTGTCCCTTCAACGTACCTTTAACTCTACCGGGGCCGCCACCACCACCTTTAACTCTACCAGGGCCACCACCACCACGTTTTGATTTCCCTTTCAGTGAATGTTGTTTCTGCTTGACGGACTTCTTCGTTGTTGAACTTGTGCGAGACAGACTGGGCTCGATATCATCGCCGCTGCCAAATTCATCCAGATCGTTGCTGTCGTAGCTATCTGGAGTCGACGCTTCCCCACGGAAATTCCGCTTGAAAGATTTCGGTCGAGAAGCACGACCCTGACCTTTGACACGCGAATACATGTCCGTGTTGAACAAATTGATTTTGCCTTCTTCTAGATCTTTCCAGAATGTGTCCTTGAGAGTTGTTGCTACCTGTGGTGAGTTCGAACCTGATGACGGAGAGATAGTCCGACTGGGAGAAGGAATGCTCACTGTTCCTTCATAAGTCTGTCGCCCAGCCATTATGGCCTACAACAAACAAAGACGAGAAGCATGACATCAAACTATTACTTCTTAAATTCTGAATTTGAATGGCTACTCGCCCTTACTCCCTATATCCAAAGGAACAGCAATATGAATTGATTAACTGACAAATACCATACACTACGAGAATAATTAAATATATTCGTGATATTAATTGTAATATTACTTGTCTTAGATTTCGCTCACTGTACCAGATGGCTAATAACATGAAACAACTAACCCTGGCGATTAATATGACGAACATACTAAATTGCAACCTGAGAGGACAGTCAATATTTAAAATCGTTTCATAAGACACACAACACGAATGTTGTCATTCAGTCACAGCTGTTATCAGTAGCCATGCAATAAATAGGGCTGTATCATTTTACTAATATCCTCACCATTCTTTTCTTCCTCTCATCGGATCTCTTCTTCTTCTCCCTCTCCTTCTCCTCCTCATACTCCTCTACCATGTCCAGACAACTCTCCAGATTCTCTACAGGTTCCCACGTGTCGTAATCCTTCGAGTAGTTCTTCCACCGAACCTTGTACAGCTTCACGCCCTGACGACAACAACAACAACAATCAGTTCAGCCTCAAGAAAAAGTTGTCTTTAGTGGGTGAGTTGTTGATTTATGTTTATCGAGTTGTGCCCAATGTTAGAAGTTCCCACTCGCCCGTCGGCCAGATCCATTTCTCGTAATGTTAAAGGTATCCTACAGGCTAGTAGGAAAAAAATCATGTTTTGTTATTTTATATCATTATTCGGGCGAGTACATTTTAAAATTAAGTTCCAACGCTGCGTGCCTCACATGTTAAGAGTAAAGTCTGGGGACTTCGGAGAGTACCTGGATTTCGGACACCTATGTCAACCAGCTGTTTAAATATACATGTCTACCATTCATCCTGACTGTGTTTTGATCGTGAATAGCTAAAGCAGTTTTTGTTACAAAAATTATGTCGCTCCAGTAGCCAATAGTTATTTGCCATTGACAAGTGTCTTGTATTAGCAATAAACAGGACCACCACTGAAAAGTGTCCGAAGTCCCGGACTTCACTCTAATAATACATCCAACTCTATTCATCCGATCGGTACATACATAATTCATACCCATACCCTTTTTTTCCAGCCGGTATGCACGTTATTAAAGCCGAGTTTGCATTTATACAGACGTTAGATATAAAGGCCTGATTTTACGTATGCTAAAGTGAATATACTTTGCATTTATACCTCTGCATTCAGACCAAAAGGACCACTTAATAGTAATATAATTGTATCAAGTGTTTGTCATAAATTGATTATCGACATAGACCTTGCTGATTGAGCTATTTTATCATACATCAGTTCTTCCAGTCGCCAGATTATCATGGGAACAAATGGCAACACCACACCTAGTCAATGATAAACCTACTAGACTAGTCTTTAGTCTAGATAGTCTAGGCTACTGAATATTTCAACGAAAATATTGACCTAGCAAAAGACTGCTCGCACAGGCTGAAAATAAATCAAATATGTTTAAAATTTGCGACATATTTTGCATCAATTGTCTATACGAACATCTAAACATGAAAAACAAACAAAATGAAGTGCGAAAAGTGTATTCTGAAAGAAAGACATTCCGACACATCTAACAAAACATAAGTAAGCAGACGGAAATTTGCCATCTGGATGTGGCATGTCAAGGCCGTTCGTGACTCACATTTGCTTTTTTCTTCATTCCTACTATATGCTCTACTTCAAACAACTCTTCTTCCATACTGTCCTCACTGTCACTCTCTTCTTCCGCTGATATTGAGCCATCTTCGCTCTTTTCTTCGTCCGATACGGGCGCACCTGTCTCGTCGTCCGCCATATTGCCCACTGACATGGCTCAGTCCACTTTCTGCAGGGGGTTAAGCCCTGGCAAACGTACCAAAACATTGCGAAGAGAACTGCAATTATTACCGCCGTAACTACTGACGATATTAAAACATGATACTTATTCGTAAGTGTGGTCTTTCCCTGTTATCTTCAATACTAATTATGTAGATTACTGTGGGAAATAATATCAAAACTTTCATTGCTAACCCCTAATCAAAAGTAAGAATGGTGCGTGACCTACATATTGAGGTTATGCAGGGGAAATCAGGTCACGGGGCTAAATTTAGAATGCCTTTACTGTTATCAGACTTGCACAATATATAGGTATCTTTATAACAATATAAAAATACAGTAGAACAAACATACACAATTTTAAATACATATTTTGCTGACGACAATATGCATGTCTAACGTCTATTTGTTTACGTATTCAAGGTCATGGATCATAACACGTCTATCTCATATATATTTGTCTTTTGTTATTTTTACTATTATTATTCAACCAGATTACAACAATAATTAATATTATTCCATCTGTAAACATAGTTGATGTCTATGTAACTAATATTGGTCTATGTTTAGCTCGTATTTCCCTCTATCGGGATTTTGTACTTATATTTACATACAAAGACTCCATCAGCACTGACCCACTTGGACACAGTCCAACCGACCTAGATAATCAGGAAACTCGGTCACAATACTACATCGAGTTCCAGTGGATTGTCTAGTCATCATATTGATCGATACTGACGATGACTTCTCTTTGTTGATCAGACAATTAATTAATGTGAAAGCTAGAACGTGTGTTTAAAAAGAAATTGTCCTCCCTCAAACAAAATGTAGCAGTTCCACATAGCCTACTGCAAAAGCCTACATGAGAGCTCAAGCCTACACCGTCAGGCCTACATTGTTTTTGTTATTGTGTAGGCCTGATCATGATGGTATTAATAGGGGTGTCACGATTCACCGATGCATCGGTGCATCGCGATTTTACCTCTTATATCGTGATATGCGATACTGTCTTT
>JAVCKZ010098646.1:0-11127 GCA_034780755.1 Lepetodrilus elevatus | reverse complement strand
TGTATATATATATATATAGATAGATAGATAGATGGTGCGCGTGAGAGATAAAATAGAGAGATATAGAGAGAAAGGAGGAGAGTTAATATATATTTGTTTGTGTGCATCTCTCTCTCTCTCTCTCTCTCTCTCTCTCTCTCTCTCTCTCTCTCTCTCTCTCTCTCGCTCGCTCCCTCCCTCTCTATATATCTCTCTGTTGGTGGTCTATTAATGGTGGTGTAGAAAACAGGTACATTTTATAAAGGTCATGAGAACCAGAAGAATTTCCAACCATCTACCAGCATGACAACATTATTGATGACATCCCAGTAGTTCCACACAGCGGCCAGTAGCACACAGTACTAGTAGTCAATCGTACGTTTCTCATTACGCGAACGTTCTGCAGTATGTGTATGAAGGCAACTCAATCGATACTTCTTCGGCTTCTTGTCTTTCTATTCTAAACTGGTGGCACGACGTCTGTGAGGTATTGCATGGGATCTGAGCACACGGAACCTCTACTCGTGTTATCTAATGATGCGAATCATATTGCGTGACACATACACAACCCAGTCTCTGTTAAAGCGAACGTTTTTTATGATTAACATGTATAAAATATCATCCTAAACAGACGTAACAATCTTCTAATCAGGGGAATAATGGCACGGAACCGTTGGCCACCATGCTGTGAGATGCATTATACATTTCCAAACCATTTCAATGATAGTGTTCATAGCCCAGGAGTCGGATCATGTATACGATACGAGTATTTTCTATTTTATATGTCAGTGTGTAAGTGACGGACGTCACGGTGAACACATGACTATGGACATCTCGCCATTATGAGCAGGTGAAGTGCTAGAGGACTACAACACGGCAGACAGACGCCCGCTAAATAAAACACGATCCTTGGTATCATCGACTTCATTCCACTCGATTTATTATAGCTACGTGATAGATTCATGATTGCCTGTTTTACTTGAATTATTGGTTATTTCCAGTAGATGTATTCCAACCAGAACGAGGTCCAGGGTGCGCGTGAACTCCGCCTTGGTAAGCTATGATGGGGGCACATCTACTTGAACACTGATATCGCCTAAAGACCCTGCACGCTGATTGATACTCGGCGTGAAAACAACCACTATGAAGTGTTACTTGTAGACGACATTTCCCCGGAGACTCCTGCTTTGTGCCAGAACAAGCACCATCAATGCATCACGATTACAGGTAGCAGGACTCTAGAACGTTTCACTAAGATGCTGTAAGCTTGTGATGTTATTAACAACTCACGGGAATTGATGTCTAATTTTATCAAGGTGCGGTATCACAAATCTCCTACTAGGAACGGTTTATGCAAACAGCTGACATCAATTCTATAGAACAACCTACCAGCGTCGTGCATGTCTATACAGTTTGAATGGATCAAGATTATCGTAGTTCTACTGATGCTATGTACAACAGGGCCAGGACTCAACATGACATCTTCAGACTCCTCAATACCGGACATCACTGTTGCGCATGTCACAGCTTCCCGTTACATTTCACGTTAAGGAACAACACATATATTTTCATTGTTTGTATCAATTAGGCTTATGAAGGAAATATACTATTTTGATTCTTTCTTTAGTTTGTACACGTACTCTACCGTAATGCGATGTCAGGTCGATATAAACAGAGGAAGAACAAAGAGAAACAACATCAACAGCAAACTCAGTAATCAATTGTTTTCATTTAGCAAATTGTCGTATGTTATTAATGCATCTAGCCATCATTACCTGCACTAATGACCATCGCATTGAGCGGCAAACACAGGGACTGCATTTCTAAGTACAGGCGGAAGTTGATACCGTATTGTTTTTATGTATATTGCTCGCTGTATATCTCCCAATAATGGTTGCATCCCTAATGAGTTTGCTGCTAATGAATAGATGTCCAATGAATGGTCTCGTTAAAGACATAAACATACTTTCAGTGATTAGTCTGTACAAGACGGCTTAGTATCCTAGGTTAGTACAAGATGAGTGGTCTTAGACGGTCAGTGTACATTAACTGTATACAATGGGACACATACAATAGGCTAATATTCATGTACATATTGTATGTACTTAATTGTTTACTCATTATTTCACATGATGTGATTTGTTCATGGGAATACACTCTGGGTTTTTTCTGTTCTGTTCTGATAGTCCGTCCTCCAATGTACCACGTATACACGCCATTAGTACTATTAGTAACAACAGCCTCGCCATGAATACGACTACTAGTATACGTCATCCATTGAATACGTTTGATTGAGATCGTCATACAAATATAACTACAGGATACGACTGCTTAAAAGATACAAGCTATGTACAATATATAGCAGATATGAATTACTCTTCTTGTATGCTACAACTAATGACTTATCAGTATAGAAAAACAAAAACAAGTAAGGTATAATAACTAGTTACTGTACAATGATCGTCTAAGACCACTCATGTTGTACTACTATATTAATTCGAATACAAAGTTAATTAAAGTCATATCTCGTTTCGCGCCATAAACATGTTGACATTCCTTTGCTCAACTAATACAAGCGATGTCCAACTACATGAGCGTCAGTTTGAGATCTTTTAATGAGATTAATTATAATAATTGACTCACAATCCAACAATTTAATTCATGGATGACATTTGATTGTACATCACAGTTTGATTAGACATATATCTGCAGTTCACATTACAGCATTAACATTACTACATGCAATGCATTCACCTAATACAACTACCTACTTATTGAATAACTGACTGTTTGAAACATGACCTTACGAAATATAATTCACTTTATATTGGATGATCGATCATACATTCAAACAGCATCCATACAAAACAGAATTCACACTCTACCCTACGATTGATCAGACAGATAAACACAAATGGGATTACGAGGTAACATTCTCACATTATCTGACAATCAGCTGGTAACCACTTCCGGGTGCACAGCCATAAGATTGTTTAATTCCTTCAGCACGTTCCTCGCATATCAATGGGACCAGAATGACCGGCACTGGATATCAATAACAGATCCAAATCCATTCTTCATCTCCGTGCACGTGCCTGAAGTACAACTGGAAGCTAATCTTTGCTATGGGTGTGTCACAGAGGACAGACAATGCAGCTCCTGTAGATACGTCAGCGTGATACATTACAAACACAGTCGTCTGAATTAGCTTCTTGTTTTTCTATATTGTCAATATATTGGATTATTAGATTAGTCACGTGAATAGCATTAACCCCTGCTGTTCTGACTGTAGAAACAGTGATGTTACACACTGAGTTCAGTATATTGTTTATCTAATAATACAAAGTAAATGGGTATTTCAAGCAAATATTGAAATTTAAAAACCTAGTAATTAAGATAGAAAATGTTAATTAAAGGCATGTAATCACATATACCAAGGTACTGTATAGCTTTGGACTAAATTTGTATTGTAAGTGAAAATTAGGTTCTTCAATAATATACACATTATTTTAAATCAAAAGTTTGAAGTCGAACACTACAGTATATCTTGACTAATATTCATAATAGTATCACATTATGGAACTAGGACACAAGTCGTTATCTCATCCAAATCTTCTTCCACGGACAGACAATATTAATGACGTATATTTTATTCATCGCGACACCTGAGTTCACCGTGAAGACGACAGGACAAGACAACATTGGTCCCTAACCATCTCTCTGTTGTGTCTTTCGTCAAACGTCAGGAATTATATATGTGAAGCTCTGCCTGTGAGCTCTACGACGAAGCAACCGATAACTCGAGATAAGCGTACCCTATAGAACTGAGGATATTATCAGCAATTAATAATTTTTTAAAACCTTCTAACATTATTGTTTATTTCAAATTATGGCAACGGGTATCTGCCCTACTCCTTCAGTTAGACCTAAAGACACGCATTTTCTGACTGTCAGTTCACAGATCTACTCGATATGGTGAGCATTGTTTGTCCTATGTTTGTCCTATTGTTTGTCCTATGTTTGTCCTATTGTTTGTTCTATTGTTTGTCCTATGTCCTTTCCTGCATTCCTCCTCCAGTCTTCTCTTCACTCTAGAAGGAGCCCGGTTTAACACACTAGCGTTGGAGAATGTCTGTGTCTGGAATCACGTAGACTTGTGCATGCAATGTTAAAGCGGCCGAGATCAGTATTGTTCTATATATATCATGTTTATTGATGGCTGTTAAACAAAGCCAATTACGCAGGACAGCTTCATGTCATGGAATGGAGATGTATACGAAACTAAAGAAAACATTACCAGCTCTGTTAAATAAACTCCCTGGAGATATGGATTAGTTTCGATTTCTCATTAAAAAAGCCTATCATGGCTAGCATCATCTAAAAATAGTCAAACCATATATACTAGTTCGTCAGTTCGAAGGAGAGGCGGCATATCCGTCTTAATATAATACTATTATCTCTGAATCCGTGTTCGATAACCTATATGTATTAATCCTCGTATGTCTTGTGCGCCATCTCACTTCTTGCTTAGATTACTGCCTCGTGTAGGTAATCGTTCGTGCTTGGCGAGGTGGATGGAGACAGGCCTAAGCCATTATCTCCGTGACATAATAAACCATCCTTAGACATCGAACCCATTTAATCACCAAACACTTACCCGCGTGTCTGCGTGTTATAACATTTGAGATTCCGCATTAAAGACTGCTATTCATTTAGCAACACGGTCGATAATCAACATATTATGTATCGACTTATGGGGGTCCAATTACCTCGGTGTAATTTCGTATATTGCAATCAATAAGGTTATTCCGTCTATTGTTGCTAAGCTCTACTATAGAACCAATATATTTGCCGCTGAATGAGTACAACGCACGTATTACATCGTGGACCGGAATGTTTGTGTCCTAGCTACGTCCAATACAAGTAGCCGAGATTACCAAACGTTTTGAATACGATTAAATGATCCAGCTCAAGTTTTATATGAGGATTTGTGAACAAAACTGTGAGTTGAGCATGATGTCTGTTCTGTACGTGTCCTATATATGGGACAGTTCTACCGGAAGTCTACTGAGACATAAACTACACATGCCAGTCAGATCAATACTCTTACATACAAGACACTAGAGTCAACACTATTCCAGAAGCTATTGGGGAAAATAGGACAACAGAACAGCCGTCACAGTAAAATCTGCTTTCAGAATACGTTGCTCATTGGTGTCTACGTATTGGACAATTATACATCTCTGGGCCCCGAGTATCTCATTAGATCTCCCCTGTAGGTAACTACAAGCGCAAATCCATATGTAAAGTGTCCTTTAGGTTTCCATTTGCTGTCCGTATTAAGCAACATTGGCATTTTCTGGCAGCTCCTATTCATAGAAGGCTTCAGAACCAAGCATAATGAATACCCCAGGAAATCTATCATGTTTAAATTCGTTTCAACTCGAACGTAACTGGGCATCGTCTCTACTATTACAACGTGCGCTAAGGGAGACGTATTGACGTAGACATGTTCAGACGGACGTCCTGTGGTGATTGGACCAACGCGGTAAGCGGCCCATTCAGGAACACACGGCTTCTCCATCAACATGTTTGACCTCGATAGAGCACCACTTCATTCTTGAACGCGGTACAACCTTCCATCAAACCAAGCGTACACACTCAGACTCCAATACTACGTAAAGTCAACTTGAATCGCTAAGCATGCTGGGAGTTTTGCCATATAATCGATAAGCATAGCCGATCGTTTTGTGGTGTCGGTTGACTTCGTGGTGTTGGTCGACTTCGGTTCCTCGTATTGGTTTGCAACTGAACAAGACACCCCTTGATGAGGAGTGCTGTAGCAGTGGCTCATTAATTGCGACATAGTCAATATAGCACAATATACACTAGCTATGATTGATCCTGTATGTGAATAACACCAGCACGTGGAGCGTGTTCAAATTCTTAATACATATTTATCTAACCATTCATCCATAAGCTGGAATAAAGAGGGTCTAAACGTGTTGTATTTGCTACCTAATTCGATGAATTAATATTCATCCTTAGCCTGGCTGTCACGGCATTGCGGCTGCTCAGTGTTAATATATACGTTAAATAAGAAAAGACAGACCAGTTGGCGTCGGAATAATAATGGCATCTCATAATAAACAACAAAGATGGATGTGTTTTCGCAATTTTATGCTGTGACCTATATCCGATTGCAGGAAGGATAAGCCTACTGCTCTACTTAGACATTGACGTCTTCTTCAAGTCTTGAAGCACTACAGTGCATGGCGGCCTGTAATATAACCTATGGTGCCAGTTTTCCTGCCTACAAATTGCACTGAATAGTTCATATTATGTTGGTTGTCTGGTTGTCTTTCATGACATCTCTACCAGACAAATTGGAGACGCTTCCCGTCCATCTCCTTCCCGGTTCAATCTCCGACAACACAACATCATGGCGTCTAATCCCGCTTCCTACAGTCCGAACTGTGCAGTCTACCGTCAGCCTTAGGCACTATTAATTATGAAGACTTATTATTTACCTACGTGCATTGAATGAGTCATCGCGATAAGCATTTTGCCAACGCTATCTCTGTCATCTCAAAAGCCACACACTGCATGCGATGTCGAAGTACAGAACTCGGCATTAACATGATATTGAATGAATGAAAGAATTTAACCTGGAGGCAAGGAGCCGCTATGTTGACGACCAGCGATATTCAACATTCCATGTGGTTGTGGGGTGGAGGTAGATAGCTGGGGGATTTAACATGTTGGTTGATTTATTTATGTGTGTATTAATATAGATTCCGTGATTTAGTAACGTGCATAACTATTACTATACTATGCACACACGCACGCACACACACACACACACAAGCACACACACACACACACATACACACACACGCACACACACGCACGCACATACATATACACACACACACACACACACAAACTGCTGTCCAATGCCTAAATATAACTATAGAGATTGCCGGGCGCCATTTTCGTCTTCTTGAAGTAATGAGTTATTGTGCGGTAGGTTTTATGACGAGCCTCACGCCATTTCCCCGGAACTACTACTATCAGCGTCACATCTGACACGGCCATTACTTCATCCTTTGAGGAACTCGATGTCTGACGTGAAGGTCAGTTAAAACCGTTTATGGTTTAAGGTTCCATATGAGGTGAGGACGTTTGTGTGTAGGTAGGTGGGTTCGATGCTGTTAATCGCTCAATAGATGATCTTGCCACGAGAACAGGAAACATAAAACGTGGACTTCCGTCAATTTACACAAACGGAACCAGATTCATTTCGGATAATGTACACTAGGTGGGTTCCCATGGCAACATGTACTGTACATGGGGATAGTAGGATAATGCGCCGTCACATGAGATAGTCATTATCATTATTATCCGACCTACTGTCACACTGCAGTTATCGGCTAGTTATCTCAGCAGCTGCTACCTGACACTGTTTCCACCAATGACAAACCCGGGTTTAAAGGCATAATATCACACTTGATTGACCTGTATAATGGACACACGAATTTCCATATGAGACTAATTACGCATGATTTACTTATGTACTTATCCACCAGCACTCGATAGTTATAAAACAAATCATATTTTATGTTAAAAAAGGGAATCACTGTTTTAAGAAGGAATGCGAGCAAACATTAGAGTTATCTCTCCTTTAAATGATAGCTAAAGAAGCAGTTGTCTATCTATAGTATGTCCTTAACTTGTTCAATAACATGAACAACTCTAAATTCAACTTTATACTCGAAGAAAATCCTATTCTGGAAACACCAATATGATGTACTGAATAGTGATGAATGTCAGTCGGAGAAAACATATGCGTGTATTCATACGCCGAATCATAGAACCCAATATCACGACGTGTGACAGAAGTGTGAAGTCGAGCGTATAATGTTTGAAAAACCCAAAATGAAGCTGTTGATTTGGAAAGTGTAAATATTCACCAAATCATCCCATGCGGCATGAGACACCATGTGCCAGAGACACAGATACTATGCCACCCACGGGTAAACGTCTCTGTTTCAGACATAACCCCGAGATACTCTGGTCCGGACTCCATGTTGACCCCAGGGGAGCTCTGCTCCATACATTAATGCTTACTTACAACTAGACGATCACTTAATGCCAGCCAGTAGTAAACTTACCCATGCGTTATCTTGGATGATATTAGTAAGCATCTATTTCACGATATAAACTCAATACACTATCGATGTTTCTACGTTTTCTGTGGGTTTTTTTCCCAGCCTATAGATGGTACTCATTGACCGGGTTAATACGTTTGTTCAATGAGGATGTGTCTGTAACAAGTATAGCAACAACACCTAACAGGACGGCAACATTAGCTACACTACTTGTATCTATAGGAGACACCGTCATCTCCTTGAGATAAGAGCACTGCTAATAGGAGATGCTGTCATCTCTTGAAGACAAGAGAACTATAGGAGATGCCGTCATCTCATGGATACAAGAGCACTGCTATAGGAGACGCCGTCATCTCCTTGAGACAAGAGTATTGCTGTAGGAGACGCCGTCATCTCCTTGAGACAAGAGCAATGTAGGAGACTACGTCATTTCTTGGAGACAAGAGAACTGTATGAGACGCCGTCATCTCCTTGAGACAAGAGCACTGCTATAGGAGACGCCGTCATCTCCTGGAGACAAGAGCAATATAGGAGACTCCGTCATTTCTTGGAGACAAGAGAACTATAGGAGACGCCGTCATCTCCTGGAGACGAGCACTGCTATAGGAGACGCCGCCATTTCTAGGAGACACGAGCACTGCTATATGAGACGCCGTCATCTCTTGGAGACAAGATCACTGCTATATGAGACGCCGTCATCTCTTGGAGACAAGAGCACTATAGGAGACGCCGTCATCTCCTAGAGACAATAGCACTGCTATAGGAGACGCCGTCATGTTCGTGCCCCGTTCCACGGCACATCAGCACATCAAAGCAAGCTCTGTACAAACATGCACACGTGTGTACTACTGATTGTACGCTCTGCTCAGTGTTTACACCAGGCAGGTACGTAGAACTAGATTATTGCTGTAGGGCTGTTCTTTGTTATCACCTGACGGTACATACGTGGAGTAACTATGCCATAGTTCCCACATCAAAGTATTTGCCTAAGGGTTTAATATTATTGTTGCCCACAGCAATGTGATCTACTGATATTAAATTCACTATTAACAGTTCCAGCCTAGTATTCATAGCACAGCGGAAGCTAGCTAGACAGTGGTATGTATCTATGTAAAGTAGCTATACATCTAGTTTTGTTAATTGGGGTTTAGAGTCGCTTTCAAGATTCTTTGACTTATATCACGGTTTGTCAGTTTAGGGCAAGAGGAAACCCGCAAAATCCGTAGCTCTGAATATTGCAGTAAACCTGCGAGCACCGGCTGGTACTGACAGACAAATGGTAACAATAAATCTACATTGTAGGCCTAAGTATAAACTAACACTGACACTCGGTGTGAAATAATCTTCAGCATCTTCGTGTTACTTAAAATGTAATGAATCATGACTGTGTTATCGCTATGCCAATAATGGCTATCTCAAAAACATGTCACGTTGCAACGAGGACTATCGAAGATTTCAGAAAGCATTACTGCGACGATCTACAGGATTTCATCCGGAAGCTATGGAGGAATTCACTGCTCGCGCGTGCAACTGGAACCATTTACCTCAGCCGGGATTAATTTTGTATTCACAGTACATCTGTGGGCCCAGCGCATCACGTCAATAATGCAAGAAGTGAACAAAGAGTCTGCTCAACTCTCGTCAGAGTCCAGCCGATTGCGAGGCAGATAACAATTCATACAGAAATACATATGTGTGAATCCTAGGCTGGCATTGTGATTTGTATCAGATAACGTGTTATATTGTTAATACTTGTTAATATTGCGTTCATACTATTGGAGCGATGGTATTGATAAGGTAATGTGCATTAATATATTCCAACATAAACAACATCTATGAATACTTGATGGCATAATGGATCTACATGTTATGTCGTCGTCGTCATCGTCACTATCATCATCGATCATCATCATAATCATCATCATCAGAATCTTCGTCGTCGTCAACATGTAATATACATGTATAAGATGTGTATATTTGAAGAAGTACAGTCAGTGATGGATGTGCAATACCTACCGCTGTGTGAACGGTGGAGTTGCACAATTGCAATGTTTACGTTTATACTGAAGTGAAGACTGTTTGGACACAACGAATGCAGCTGCTGAATCCAGACTTGCGTCAAGGTATCCATGCAACTCAACCCCCCCCCCCCACACACACACACACTTACATAAGCCAATAATAGTTATTATATGCAGTACATCTAACATCAGTATACGACCCTTTTATATCTATGTCCACAGCTGTTATATCTAATTGAAGGAAACCATCCACACATAGGTACTACCATGGTTACTTTGGTGTTATTTATAGATAGGTCAAGAGGCCTCTCAAGACAAACTTTGACCAAGAAAGACAGATGTATGTGCGGTATGAAAGGACACTTACCGTGTATATATAATCCCCGCATTTAGGTAGTCAGTTTGCTTCTACATCCAGAACTACATGCTATCCTCCCATTTCGCTGGAAGCCGTGGTTATGCTTGTATTCCAATCGCTTCTGTGGCAGACTTATTCACCAACCATCGCTATGGTCTGCAACTGAGACTCGCGCATGCGCACTTTGTTCCTCTGCCGTTGACATGGTTACAAATTTGAAAGTATTCCGCCAGCGAAGATAGCAGTTGAAGACGAGAGAGAGAGAATGGTTCGGTCTTGTTTACTGTCGGTTCTACGGCTGGCGGAACGACTTGATAGCTTCACGGACAGGCTAGCCAGAATGTAAGACGGGTTATTGACTGGCTAAAGCAGGACGAATATTGATAGGCGTGGCACCACTTGAGTATGGCATAGTTTGGTATCAGCATTAGGACAGCTTGGCTGGCAGTGGAATCGTTGCAGTATGGATTGGTCCCAGACTATCAATAGGATTGGTCCTAGCAATGGCAAGCGACGTTGTAGCTTCGTGGAGAGAGAGAGAGAGAGAGAGAGAGAGAGAGAGAGAGAGAGAGAGAGAGAGAGAGAGAGAGAGAGAGAG
>JAVCKZ010098635.1:0-11127 GCA_034780755.1 Lepetodrilus elevatus | reverse complement strand
AGATATAGATATAGAGAGAGAGAGAGAGAGAGAGAGAGAGAGAGAGAGAGAGAGAGAGAGAGAGAGAGAGAGAGAGAAACTGCATTCTCAGTCAATCTAGAATTAGATCGAAGATATCACTCCAAATACTACTGACATACCGTCCATACGCTCAACAACGTTTCATTAGGTTATTGAATACCCCTAATTAGTATTATATCATAACAATTACATAAATAAATAAATAAAGTTAAATAAATGAACGCCCATCCAGTGTGTATATATATGTAAAATTAAATTCCTAATTTAATGCAAGTGTGGTTCATATATATGAAACTCGGTACGCTCACACCCTGCACCTCTTTACTTTCTGTACATTCTAGATCCGTCTCCGAGTAATGACATTCAGTCCTATTTCCAAGAACTTACCCGGATAGTACAGTTACATTCATATATCCCCGTTTACCTATACCATCCTGGTTTTTATGTATTTACACGTTTGAATCTGACCTTGAATGCCGTATATACGGTATATAGCAGGTATTTCGACCTGAAGTTGACCTACGTATACGGTTATCAAATCCGGATCCTATACGGCACTCTCAGCTAGGATTGTTTGTGAAATCCTATTCGTAGCTACTGTGGGTGCAGTTATCCATGACTGCGAAACGCATTTGTACCTTCCTTGCCCCTATTGAGGATAACATAACTAAGGCTTCTTGAAATCATACTTATACCCATTTTGATTATTGTGATGTTATTTGGGACAACATCCCCAAAATTCTATCCGGAAAACTAGAACATTTCCAACTATAGACTTTCTCCGACTGTGTCTCGCATGAAAACTTTATTACTAAACCATTTTATTCCCACTATCTGAAACACCGCGTAGACATGAGATTGCTTTATAAGCGTTAATAAACTTACATTGCCCTGCCTGTATCTATACTCATATACCTCAACGTAATGTCGACAATTTAACGCCGAATTTACTAAATCCTATAGGAAGGTACAACAATAGATAGCGGGTACATATATCACGCATGTATATTAGGACTAGGACTCTCGTTTATTTAACTTAATACTAATATAAGTGTACAATCCTGTATGTATATGTATACTCTGTCAGTCTGTCTCTCTCTCTCCCTCTCTCTCTCTCTCTCTTCTCTCTCTCTGTGTGTTTGTTTGTTTGTTCATTAAAACATTACTATTCATATTCATTAATATTATTATATGCTCTATTTACAATAATTAACGTATTCATGATCAGAACTGTTTAGTAATTGGCATTTGGATATACATGTATTCCCAATTTCCCACTCATATTAATGTCAATATTTTGAGTGTTGTATATGTTTGAATGAGCGCTTGATATGTAATTACAGTCTGGAAACTGACATATTCTCGAAACGTTCTTACGATCGTACGACAATCTTAAATATTCGACTAGTATGACTAGTTCTTTGGCTTAGATTTTGACAATAGGCCCTCTGTTTTTTGTTATACCCCTGAAAACTTATTAGACTTTAATCTAATTTTGAATGTACACGTACGTAACACTTGACACTTTTGTCAAACATTACAGATCTACAGAAGTACCCCAACAGTCCAAAGTATCAGGATGAATTGCGACTGTTTGGAACCATCGATGACACCGGTTCTTCAGGAATCCTGTTAGAGGTCATGACTAACTTCCGGTTCTTTGACCCACGTGACGTCTTCCGGTTCCAGAGCGACGCTGTAACAGGGCGGAATATATTGAAACTTGTGAATGCTGTCGATCGCGATGTGAGTCCATGGAATTATCAGTTACTCCGAAATAAAGGACCATAAAATACTCTAATTGTTATAATATTATGGTAATTATTTATTGTATGCATTGCACTTAATTGTTTGTATAATATTATATCTATTTGTACAGGGCCCGACAAAAGACATATATGATGACACCAACATGTTCACATATACACTCAAGTGTGTACCTGCAAATAACAAGTCAATTGAGGTATTATTGTCACACTATTCCAAATGCAATAAAACATGGTTATAGCAAAGCATATTTCTAGTATAACTACCATATTTCTAGCCTATTTCATAATGTACTACTATATGTCTATTGCAAACGCCACTGGCGATATTAGGCACGATGTAACTACGTTTAGTATTATTATTATTATTATTATTATTATTATTACTATTAGTGAAAGATTCTAGAAAGCGACTTTAAACCCCAATTCAAAAATAATAATACATGTAATAATAATAATAATATTATTACTATATTGTATTTATCAGGTATACTACGATGTCCGTATATTGATAAAGGATATCAATGACAACTACCCAACCTTTGTAGGAGCTCCGTACACTGTGACCGTAAATGAGGTAAAATAAATGTTAAAATATGACACACGTTCTCCAAGATTTCATTATTACTTGTACTTATATATAATATTGTATAATTGCTTGATTGGATTGCTGATGCAGTTGACTATATAACAGGGAACACTCTCTGGAATACTACGGCTCTTAAAACGTACATGAATAATGATACAATATACCATAATACATTATATAAAAGCTACTAATACAAATACAATATATAATATTAATAATGGACCATTAATAATGGACATATTTTGTAATGGACCAATTTCTGCGAAATCTTTAACATATACATCATCATCTTTCACATTCAGAATCAGCGATAGAAACCTATTACCTTTAAAACTTACTGGCCCGAATAATGATACAAATAACAATTGTTTACACAAAACATGAATTTCTACTGGTATTTAAATTATAGGATACCTTTAGCATTGGGAGAAATGGCCTGGGCCAACGTTCGGAATTGATTTTAATATATACATTAAATGTTCATTGTAGTTAGCTCCTGTTGGAACAAAGATTCTACAGGTCTCAGCTGTTGACATTGACTTTGGAGACAACGCCAACATCACCTACTTCATTGTCCCGGCCAACGTCGATGACGTCAGTCACTTGTTTTCTGTCGACTCATTGTCTGGTGACGTCACACTGACAGGTGCTATGGAATACAAGACGATGTCTCAGGGTCGTGCATATAACCTGGAGGTGTTGGCTATGGTAATAAACTAATAATATAATGATAATCAGTTGCATTGTATTATTACAAAGTGTCGTCCATCTCATAATATGTGTTAATAATATATATCATGATTATAGTCGCCGAGGTTCTAGTATATTAACACGATCTTGGTGTTAATAGATAAATGACACTAGAATATAACTGAGAAGAAATATTTTTAGCCTTTTCGCCTTTTCATGACATACTACTAGTAGTCTAGGAGTAATAATAATAATAATAATAATAATAATAATAATAATAACACGCCTAACACATAGGCCTACTTTACTCCTATTTCATCAACATTAGCATTTTTGAGATGATGACTTGAAAATAATTATTTTAAAAGATTAAAACATTTACATATAATATCCATGTAGGTGAGAGGTACCGTCTACGAACACTTAATTTAAAAACCTGTTGGAACATGTCATCATAACCCTAATTCTCCATTATGTATGCATGCTCCACTGCGCTCACAATCGTTCTTAGTTTAACTTATACGTCGTGTGTTAATTCTTAATGAATGGCTTGCCTATACTCTGATGTTTATGAAATCGCACATATTTTATTGATGTATATACAAGGTGAGACGTTAATAAACAATCTGTCTATATAGGATGGTGCAGTGGCTTCTGCAAAAAGCGCCAAGACGACTGTGCGCATCTCAGTCACTGACGGAGACGATAAAGGACCTGTCTTTGAATACCAGGGTTGCTTCCAACACGAAGGCGTGTGTGCTTGGCCGAAATACACAACCTATGCCAATCAAATTAAATTGGTAAGTCTGATGAAGTGATAGTTTATAGTTTATGTACGACATACAGGAGGTGATTTATTAGTGATCAAACCGTTACATCTTATTACATCGAAATAATTGGTAAAATAGTAATTCTTGTACATACGGTGATTCATTTTCTTTTAGAAATTAAATGCACAGAACTTACATTCTTATTCATTCCCATGCGATAAAATATTTTAGTAGTGATAAAACCTTTATATATATTATTACATCAAGATATTTTTTATTATTTTTACATTGACTTTGGAGACTCATTGACTCATTGACTTATTCAATGTCATGAACATATTTTTCTTATCACGTTTGAGAGCTATATGCATTCAAAGATCACCAATACGTGTCCCACGATAATCTACTTTTGTTTTAAGAAGTTACCTTATATTCCTTGTATTTTCAGGGCGAACCTATCACAATGTACCCAGTTCCTAACAAGGTGGGGCACCCGGTCACCATTAAAGCCAGAGATCTTGACCCATCAATGAAAGAGGTCAAATTCTCAATAGCATCAAGTGAGAACACATAGTCATATATTATTCACAATAATCATATGCTGCATACAATATTTACAATACTATTCACCATAATCACATGTTGCATACAATATTTACAATGTTATTCACCATCATATGCTGCATACAATATTTACAATGCTATTCACCATAATCATATGTTGCATACAGTATTTACAATGCTATTCACCATAATCATATGTTGCATACAGTATTTACAATGCTATTCACCTTAATAATATTTTGCATACAATATTTACAATGCTACCGTTAATCTTAAATTCCACGATCTAATGACATCAACTACATATATTATATTACAGGTTTGGTCTTTAGCTTGTTGACCTTTACGTGAACATATTACAGTAGCCATTGTTAAGATACATATTACAGTAGCCATTGTTAAGATACATATTACAGTAGCCATTGAGCTGAATAGTCGTCAACCTGTATACTAGCACTATCAGAATCGAATCGAATTATATTCACATACTCACACACAAATATATATATAGAGAGAGATAGACAGAGAGAGAGAGCGAGAGAGAGAGAGAGGGCGAGAGACGTACGCACACACACAGACAGACACGCACACACACACACACGCACAGACACGCACACGCACGCGCGCACACACACACACGCACACACACAGAGACACAGACAAAGTATACATACATGATTGTACACTTATACATTATTAGTATTATACGTTAAAGAAACGACAGTCCTTCAGTGGTGTATTCATATAGAGTATGATCAGTATTCTGAACTGGCAGCATACACCATGCGGAGTTTAGACAGTATTACCTACTAGTATATGAATGATAAATGCATACTTATTTCAATATCCTGATGATCATATGTCAGCAATTTGCTGATGACACGTTGATACATCGGGTACGTAGCTAAATACTAACTGTACTGCTTACAGCCATCCCTCCAGGCTTTGAAAGCCATTTTTCTGTCTCAACAAGCCACTCAACTGGACCATTTTACATAGCCACTGTCACACAGGAAACAGCCTTCCAGGTTAAAGATGGCTTTGAGATATTCCTGAAGGTGAATTGAATTTATATTTGTAAATAGCTGGTTTATTTAAAATAATAATTTTTTAAATAATGCAGTGATGTATGTCATCATCTTGAATACGTAAATGTATGTTTATTTAAACCATTTATCGACGAGATATATACATAAGTGTACAGTATACAAAACAGGATTATGGCATCCGATGTTAGTCACAATAACCAGTGACTATCTAAACAAATAAAATGTGTAACTGAAAAAACCCCAAACCTTATGTTCCCCGCTATCCCCCCTGATTCATAAGATAATGTTGGTATATACGCATTTCAAAATGTATTATTTTATTTCACAGGTGGAGGAACAATCTGGTAAAATGAGACATGACATTGCTATGATCTATTTCATGGTAAGTTGAATAGTTCAATTACGGTTTCCAGAAATATGTGTGATAACTAATGATTACTAATCATGTGATAGTAGTAACGTAGATATGAATATACCTAAATAATAACATGCTAGCGGGAGCCTATTATAACTATCAGCGACCGGTGCATTATCATTCTATTAACCCTCTCCATGCTGGAGGCAACCGGAGAATCCCTAAAGAGCAGTGCCTGTGCTTAATCCAGCATGGAGAGGGTTAACAGACATGAACTTTTAATGAACTCCATATATAAAATGTTATCAATTTCTTTGTATATGCTTTAATCTTAATTGCCATTTGTATGCTGTTTCTAATGATCATGAGCAGTATTACTAATAATACATAATTAATATAATATGTGCACTCGCGAAACGCAAATTCATAAGAATACATTTATGTCTGTTTAACATGTCATGAGCTGTGCATTATACACATAATATTAATAATTACATATGTGGAATACCATTTCAATATGTATTTGATAATAATGAATGTATTCATTGAAACAGGATCAGAAACAGGCCGCACAGACAGAAGCGCAAGGTATACATGCTTATTATTTATAGTATGCTATTGAGGGGAACACGCATGGCAAGTGTGTGTATCATCCTCTCAGACAAGGGATACTTTATTACGCTCAGGACTCGCTGCATAGTACCGCAGTGAAGTGTGAACGTAATTAAAGGTACCCCTGTGGTGCGAGGATGGTGTGTGTATGTACTTGTATCAGTAAGGTTATTAATGAAGTAAGGTTTTTAATGAAGTAAGGTTATTAATGAAGTTCCCCGCAAGCGGGTCGGATTCAAATGAACTTCAATAACATCCCGCAAATTTCAAAACAACATAAATTTATATTCAATTAACATTAAGCCGTTAAGCCTATATAACTACACACTACTGTATGTACATATTATGTCGATTGGAGTTTACACAGTTATAGCGTCTTTATATCATGCAGGTACGGAACCAGAGAAAACTCCAACAAAATCGACAGTTTCCGCGGATATTCTGGCTCTCATCATCGTCGTCTCCGTCTTGGCCGCTTTTGTCGTCTGCTTGGGTCTGGCCTTCCTGTGTTATGTTGCCAAGCACAAGACTCCCAAAGGAAAATACCATCCAGATTCAGAACTGACGGTACGATAGACATGAAAGTATACATACCAAACAATCCACCTGAGGATTAACTTATTACCTAGGCATTAACTTTAGTACCGAATTTTCCTCATTGCCGTTAACATAATTGACTCACCAGATTGTTCACATGCATTGGACAGATGCGATGTGACAGTACATGCATGGTTTTGCATTGACCATGCTATTATTGGCAATGTTATATATTATTGCATGTACAGATACGATGTGACAGTACATGCATTGTTTTATGTGTATTGGCCATGTTATTATTGGCAATGTTATATTATTAAGATACCATAATATTATAGGCAGACGGACGTAGCGATTTGACATAATGGTTTATTTCTGCGAGTCTATGACTTGGAACCGATGCGGTTTTTTCTTTTGTTGTTGTTGAAATATGTGATCTACTGGTATGCAATTTAAACCATTTCTGATGAAATATGTTAAACTATATGCCATGACACACATGTAGGGCTCAAACGATGTTTGTATTTAGTTTACTTATTTTTCAAAAAATAGGCCTACTCTGGGGGTGCAATAGGATTTGTTGGACACTCCTGTACCAGAATTCGCACTACAACCATACTAAAAATGTTGTTAGTTGGCCTATAACTCGTACGGCAGCTAACTGTGGTAACGATAACTTATATAATTATTAACTGATTTTCAGGGTAACGGTCTATCAGCAACGCGTATGTGATTCACTGCAGGATGCCATGATATCGAGAGAAGATGTATCTAACTGAACCAGAGACCCTGTTCTCGAAACGTTCTTACGATATTCTTAGCCTAAGAACGTTCTTAACTTTATCTTAAGGATACCTATATAATAGCGTGAGCTAGTCACGTTCTTAAGTAGCTGCAGAACTGTACAGTAGCTATAGGGTGCCAGAATAGATAGCAAAATAGTAAACGGGGCATCTTATACCTACAGTTCTGCAGCTAGTTCTTAAGCTAAGAAGATCTTAAGAAGTTTCGAGAATAGTGGCGCAGTTCTTCAATGCCAACAGTTGTTCCCGGTTCAAGCCTTCAGTTTCAATAATAAGTATAAAGGCAGTATTTAAAAGACAACAAGATTTGCAGTTATAATCCTATACACTCTCTTATAGTGAAACGTGCACAGACGTAGTCACTAGAATACCCATCGTCGTTAATATCACCAGCATGGTCAATTAAAGTTTGCTGATCTGTAGGTTCTTAATGAACCCTCGTTGACATTACACCTAAAAAGGTGAAACTAGTATTAACCTTCTCCATGCTGGAGGAAACCAGAGATGTCATAAAGAGCAGTGCTTGTATCTTCTCCAGCTGGGGGAGATTTAAAGTGTGTGGATATTGGTGCATGATTCTTGATAGCACTGTAAGACAGATTTGGGAGTGAAATGTGTATATGTGTATGTATATGCAAGAGAGTGTTCAACATGTAGGCTATACCAGTATGATGTTTGACTGTTTGTACATTGCCGTTACCTGGTACCGATCATTTACAGTATCTTATTTTTGTAAATAATGTGAAATCTATACCTTTGTTATGATTATTATTGACGACCACATACATACATATGAATATTGATCAATTTATGCAAAAACTACCAGATTGAATTTGATATACTATTTACCATTATTAATGATGTCACCATTCGTATTACATTTCTATACGGAATCCGAATAGAATTATTAACCGTTTTCGGTATTACATATTTAATATTTTATGTGAGCTTCAACTAACCATTTCAAGTGTAACTTCATTAAAAATAAAAGAATACATGTTCTCGTTGTGTCAAGTTCTATATCGCCTCACCTCCGAATCTTGTCGATGTTATCTATATTTCTATGGATCCATCACACTCTACAGAATTGTTCTTGTTTGTGTGTTGCTATGCCAACTAACCATTTCCTTTGCTGTGATATAATAGCGTATTAAACATGTATGAAGAAGAAGAAGAAGAAGAAGGTACTTAGGTGCATGTGCTCTCCATTGATCCTCTGGGCTATGAATTAATATTCGGATCAATATGTCCATGTGTTCTTTGCAAACATGGTTTACACGTTTTTGTTTATCTATCGTTTATATATCCGGTTCCTTGAACAATATATACTGAAGGCAAAATTTGAAGCAACACTGAATATGCCATCATTTAAGTTTTACATTATTTAAAGGCATAATATCACAGATATTTATGGTTGTTTTGGACTACTAGTAGTTCTTAGCTATAACCGCAAAGTACATTCACTTGACATGCATAAAATCATGTTTGTACTTCCCAAAAGCATTCCATCGCTGTGTGTTTGACGCATCTTCACTGCAACCCTTCTGTGACTCTTAGAGTCGGGTTTAAATCAAACACGGCCAACGGCTCTTTAGAGATCATGCAAAGGGACATAACTCTGTTTGCTCGAACCTTCGTGCTTAAAACAGAGAAGCATCAATGACGGAGATAAATAGCGGAACATTCCCCTATTTAATATAAAATATTATTTGTTTTATAACTATTGAGTGCTGGGGGGCAAGTACATCACTAAATAACAACTTTTGGGTGGATAAATCAAGCGTAATTAGTCTCATATCGAAATTCGTTTGTCCGACATTCGTTTGTCAACTGTGATATTATGCCTTTAACTTTGATGATCCTTAATTAATTTCCAGACGACTTGGGTGTTTTCAATTATATTATCCTCGTTATCGGATAAATTCATGACATCACCACACACTCCGACAACGATCCGCAACCTTCTATTTAGAAATCCTCGAGCTCCGAGTACTCCGACAACAACATCGAAAACGCCATTGGCAACGCGGCTAGAAAACCTAGCCGGCTAAGTGATAATTGAGCAGCCCTACTCTCTTTCTCTTTTTTTTTAATCTTGGGGCCTGGTGGATTTTTATGCAAGATGTGGTCAGGTTCGCCTTTCAATAACCATGGCATACACAACCGTCATGACCATAGTCAGTTATACCAATAACAATCCAGCAGATTCAAAATTCAAATTTTGATTTATTTTCCCTGAATACTGTGCTGTACAAGTGGCACAATATGCTTGCATTTTTCTTACAGTGCAAATAAAACCCATGTATAGTATCAACACAACATTGCAACGATAACACAACATTGCAACGATAACACATATTGCAACCTGCACAATAATACCTAATAGAGCAGTAACAGCCATCATGATCATTTATCATTTTCAGAGAACGTTCAAATACTAGTATATAATAATAACCTTCATCAGCACAGATAAGGTGTACAAACAGATAACATATTCTCATTTAAGAAGAATTACCCTGCAAATATCTTTTAAAATCTATGTCTTATACCTTATTTAATATGGAACTTTATAATACTTAACTGACAGTCGAAACAGAATGGAGAAAGCTTGAAAATAAATATGAAAAAAAATATAAACAAAATGCTGCTTTCTAAGAGTATTATGAAAACACTATGAACATTAGTATTTCAGGAATGTTTCGTAGAAGATGTGAGACCAGTTAATAACATTTTGATACTACAGAAATTACCGTAATAAACATCTGAAATAATAATACTGTTATAAATAAACATGGACGGAATCAAACAGTCACAGTGGATAAATTGTTACCTCAATTTTGCATTCAATTCAAAAGATAGCATAATTATAGTACATTGTACTAAGTAGTTCTCTCTTAAACATTTTCATAAAAATATGTCTTAAATATATTTACAGAAAAGAAACATTTTCTGACAATACAAGCTGCCTTATATAGGTTATATATATATATCACGCCACGCCGTATATTGCACACAAACACTTCAAAATAGTATTGACTCGCATATTGTTTTACATTCTGAGGCCTGACTGGGAAGAGTTGCCACTCAGTGGATTTTATGGAGAGCAGTAAAAGTGTTGTATCACTTGTTGTGGCAAGCACACCAAATGTCATACGGTAACTTACAATTGCAAATTTCCTCATTGAAACAGCAGCATTCAGGACCTTGCCATATTAATACTAGCATTCTGCCACCAGACTACCATATGAATACTAGCAGGGGCGGATTCAAGGAGGGGCTCACCCGGCTTGCGCCTCCCCTAGAATTGGACAATTTTGTTCAATAAACATATATTTTGTATTATGGCGAAATTATGCGCCCCCTCTCAAATG